>JAOTRH010102710.1:0-15809 GCA_034768845.1 Heliamphora exappendiculata
TTTTAGCCAATTTATAAAATGGGTTCAGTCAGCGTAAAAAGGGTCTGTAGAGTGTATTTTTAACAGAGAATGTTTAAAACCTTTGGAGTATTATCCAAGGGTATTTCTGGCTGATTTTTTCTGAGTTACTAGTTTAATATGTTATCTAGAAAGTTCATGTTTACCACTTCTTGATTTGGCTTCTAAAAAGTTAGGTTTTAGGTCCCACAAAAATATGTGACAGAGAGGTCTGTCAGTCACTAAATCTTAGTAGTGACTTTGGAAAGGCTTTTGACCTATCAAGAGTTAGTATTTTTGGCTAATGTTTGGTGGACAGAAGGATAAATGTGTCCTCGACAAGTTTTCTGTTTTAACCTAAGCTCGGTTCCCATTCTAAATTAAGGTTTTTAGGTCTTCAACTCAGAGTGGTCAAAGATCTGACCCTCTTTGGACAAAAATGAGATATCTGGAGTTCTACCTAACGAAATCATTTCAAACCAATTTTTTATAAAAGAAAACTCACAAATCTAGATCTGGACACAAAAATCACTTTAATACCATTTTTCTACATTTAGTTATGATTATTTAAAATCGGTGGTAAAAAATGAATAAGTCTAGAAAATTAGGCTACTTAGGGTTTTGGTTGCTTAGCTTATATTGTGTGCATTTTTTATGTGTTTTCTTTGCATGCATGTCTCAAACTCATATAAACCAAAACTCCATAATACAAATAAGCCAAAAACATACACATAGAAGCACATGCAAAGCTTGTCTAAGCACAAACAGTCCCTAAACCACACCTACAACGCCTTTTTGAGTTATTTTTGTTTCTTTCTTTTAGAGTTGCTTATAGAGATGGATTGAGGGGTATCTTAAGGGAGAATATCAAAGGGTTTTAAAGAGTTTACTTACCTTGTTTGAAGCTCAAAATGTTGAAGAGAAGTGAGGACTTAGCTTTAATGCTCACACCTTGAGCTTCCTAGCCTTTCCTTCTTTCATTCCTTCTTTCTTCTTCTCTTCTCCTCTCCTTCTTCTTTCAAAACACTTAGAGAATTTTGGCCCCTCACTCTCCCACTCTCTCAGCCGAATACATGAAGTGGAAGGGTGTTTGGCATGTTGATTTTTATAGAAAAATGATAGAAGATACTTAATTATTGTGTGTAAGACTTAATTTTGAATTTTCTAATTTCTCATTGGTTGCATGGGGTGGTGGGAGAGGCTTGAGGTATGAAAGATCAGATTTGGGGCAGTGAATTTCGGCTATACAGTGTTTGGGAAGAGAAAAATCTGTTTTGTTAATTAATTAGAGTTTTAAATGGTATTTTGGTGCATTTTGTGTATTTAATTACATAAAATATTAATTTTATGTACCTAAATCTACTAAAACCTATTATATTAATGTATTTATGATTAATTTAGTTTTTTCATGATTTATCAAAATTTTGATAGTAATTAAATAAATAAGTGTAGGTTTTTAAGCTAAATTAAGTTAGTTTGACTAGAATTGACTTTTTGACTTATTTATTGTGTAGAGACTTTAAATAATTATTTATTTACTTTTATTGAGCTATATTATTATATTATTATATATATTACTTGTATAAAAAGTATTTGATCAAAATAATGCTTAATTTATACATCTTTTTCTCATTTTAAGCTTAAAAGGTAAAAAGTGACTTTTTAGGACACATACTCCTAGGTGGCCGGCCATGCAAGGGAATTTTGATTATTTTTGTTGTTATTTTATATTTTTTAATTAATTGTGTATAAATATCTGATTTTGGGTGCCCATGTGTCAAATTTTGGATTTTTAGAACTTTTTACTGTACTAGAGGCAAAATGGTCATTTTACCATAATTATGAAATTTTTTAATTTTTAATCTAATATTTCATGTTATTTACTTAATCTAGGACGTTAGGAGTTTTCTCTGAGTATTAGGGTTTTGCCTCTGAGCATTTGATCTCTTTAGGATTTTCAGATCGAATTAGGATTTTCGGGCAGAGTTAGGGTTTTCAATCTTTCAGTGACCTAAGATCTTATCGGTTTACCGTCACTAATGTTAATGTTTGGGTTGGATTGGTACACTGGTCATTACAAACCGGGTTGCCACAACTTGGACCTGTACCGGGGTGTTACAATTAAGTACAATCATGCGATGCATAACCACAATTTAAGCAACATGGAATCGAATTCATCGGTATGAGTTCATTTTATTAAAAGCATCATTTTCAGATACTAATTACTCATAAAGTTCATATAAGGTTCACACACTCAAGCCTCATAAGTAACATCATTCAAACACTTAGCAAATTTTAGGTACAAGTTTTAATTGCTAGTTTTAAATTTACAACAGCGTTCTGAAATACTTATACATAGATTTAATTTATGATATTTTAACATCAATTAGATAAAAATATTTTCTATAACTTTTATGTTTTTCACTAAAGTCAATTCTTAAGGTAAATAGGTCATTTATTTTATTTTACTAAAAACGGTTCAACAATTTACAGAGAAATACAGAAGAATTGAGCCTATGTTGGTTACTGTTTTAGGGTATCAATTCAAGGGATATGGCTATGATTTTTGGTGATATTTTAGTTTAAGATATTCTTTACAAGTTTCATGTTTTGAGTTAGGACAAGTTATTTGTAAAAAGTTTGAGCTTTTGACCAATTTGTAATGAGGGTTCAGTCAGCCTAAAAAGGGTCTGCAAAGTGTGTTTTTAACAGAGAATGTTTGAAACCTTTGGGCTGTCATCCGAGGGTATTTTAGGTTGATATTTGGTCAGTAATTACTTTGATATCTCAGCTACAAAGTTTTTGTTTACCACTTCTGGATTTGGATTCTAAAAGATTAGGTTTTAAGTCTCACAAAAATATGTGATAGAGAGGTCTGTCAGTTACTGAACCTCAATAGAGATTTTAGGAAGTGTTTTTACCTATCAAGACTTCATATTTTTGGCTCATTTTTTGTGGACAGAAAGATAAATGTATCCTATATAAGTTTTATGTTTTGACCTAAGGTCGATTCTCATTCTAACTTAAAGTTTGTAGGTCTACAACTCAGAGTGGTCAAGATCTGACACTATTTGGAAAAAATGAGATATCTGGAGTTCTACCCAACGAAATCACTTCAAACCAATTTTGTATGAAATATAACTCAAAAATATAGATCTGGACACAAAAATCACTTTAATTCCAATTTTCTAGATTTAGTTATGATTATTTAAAATCAGTGGCAGAAAATGAATAACTTCAAAAAATTAGGCTACTTAGATTATATTATGTGCATTTTTGACATGTTTTCTTTGCATGCATGTTATAAACTTACACAAATCAAAACTTCAGAATATGTTTAAGACATAAAACTAAAAAATAAACACATGCAAATACATACAAGGCTTACTCATATATGAACAGTCCCTAAATCTATCCTACGACGTCTTTTTGACTCATTTCTTGTTTGATCTTCTTAGGGTTTGTTATAGAGATGGATTGCGGGTTATCTTGGGGGAGAACATCAGAGGGTTTGAAGGAGTTGCTTACCTTGTTGGATCTTCAAATGGTTGTAGGAGAATAGGACTTAGCTCTAATGACTTCTCCTTGGTTCCTCCTTGTTCCTTCCTTCCTTCTTTCTTCTACTTCTCTCCTTCTTCTTCTCCTAGGACACTTAGATAACTTTTGGAGCCTCTCTCTCTCACTCTCAGCTGAATGTGTATGAAGGGGAAAGGGTGTTTGGCTTGATGGTTTTTATAGAAAATGATAAATGAGACTTAATTATTTTGGATAAGAAAAATTTTGAATTTTGTAATTCTCCATTGGTTGCATGGGGTGGTGGCTTCTTTTTGAGAAATGTATATCTGATATTTTGTAGGTGGGAAAGCCATTTAGGGTCTGTTTGGGCAGATCAAAAGCTGAATTTACATTAAATTAGGGTTTTAAAATGTATTTTGGTGTATTTTTATGTATTTAAATGCATAAAATATTAATTTTATGTACCTAAATCTACTAAAACTTATTATATTAATGTATTTATAATTAATTTAGTCTTTCCATGATTTATAATAATTTTGATAGTAATTAAATAAATAAGTATAGGCTTTTAAGCAAAATTAAGCTAGTTTGACTAGAATTGATTTTTTGACTTATTTATTGTATAGAGATTTTAAATAATTATTTGTTTACTTTTGTCGAGCTATATTATTATATTATTATATATATTATTTGTATAAAAAGTATTGGATCAAAATAATGCTTAACTTATACATCTTTTTCTCATTTTTAAGCTTAAAAAGAAAAAAGTGACTTTTGGGGGCACATACTCCTAGGTGGCTTACCATGCAAGGGATTTTGGTCATTTTTGTTATTATTTTATATTTTATTAATTAATTGTGTATAAATATCTAATTTTGGGTGTCCATGTGTCAAATTTTAGATTTTTAAGACTTTTTGTTGTATTAGGGGCAAAATGGTTATTTTACCTTAATTATGAGAATTTTTAATTTTTAATTTAATATTTTATGTTTCTTAGTTAATTTAAGCTATTCCAAGACTTTTCTAAATGTTAGGGTTTTGCCTCTAAGTATTTAGTCTCTTTTAGGGTTTTCGGGTCATAATTAGGGTTTCGTGTTACTTTGAGTTTTCGGGTTAATTAGGGTTTTCCTTATTTATGTAGCGACCTACGTTCTTATCATCTATCCGTCACTAATACTAGGGTTTGAGCTTAGATCATTCTGCGAGTAGTTACAGTCCGGGCTATTATAACTAGGATTCGGGTCGGGTTGTTACAATTTAGGTAGTTACTACTAGGGACCGGACCAAGGTGTTACAAAACATGTTTGAAATCCTCAAGTTTGTCGACACCATTGTGAAATAGAGTCGACACCTTAACTTCTTTGTTTAAGATGTTTCAAGAACTCAAGTGAGTCGACACAAAATGTATTTGGGTCCACACCTCTAGTATTGGATCAGGATCTATATTGAGTCGACACGAAGGAAGAATGGGTCGACACCTCAGTTCCTTGAAGGATTCATTTTGGGTCAACACTAAATTATTTTGAGTTGACACCAAGTGATCATTCGAGTTCCAAACTTTGGGTTCTACGAGTCGATACCAAAGTCACATGAGTTGACACCTAGACACCATCCAGAAAACCAAGTGAATCGACACTAAACTAAAATGGGTCGACACCAGGACTTTAAGTTATTTCCTGACTCCAACTCAAAAGTGTCGACACCATAAGATTATGAGTTAACACAAATGTTTCTTTCGAAAATAAGGATTTTGGGTCGACACCATACCAAGCTGAGTCGACTCCAAAAGTTCCGAAGCTATCTGAGTTTTTCTGAGTTGACACTAGAATGAAATTGAGCTGACTCTAATACTCCTGAGGTGAAATTATATTTCCCGAGTGGACACCAAATGAAGATGGTTCGACATTATTTTTCCAGTAGCTGATCTGACAAAATCGGTTAACACCAATGAAGAGATGAGTCGACACAAAAGTCCCTCTTGAAAAATTAAAGAAATGCATAAGGTCGACACCAAATATTCCTTGAGTCAACACCATAGTGTGAGTGAGAAAAATGCAGAAATAAGATCGACACCATCAAAGAACTGAGTCGACACAATCACTCGAAGAAGCAAGCTCTAGATATTTTGGGTCGACACCAAACGACTTTGTGTCGACACCAAGCAACTTTGTGTCGATAACTACAACAAAATTTTAATCTTGTGTTAGTTCCAATGATATGATTTCAGAGCATTAATTTCCTCCACTAACCCATCAACAGTCATTTACTTTAGATGGCTATATAAGGAGTTAAGTTTTAGAGTTTTAAATCTCTCGACACTATTCTATTACTTATATTGAAAGCTCAAAATCTTCAAAGTAGCATTTACTGATCATAATTCCTCCATCCAATTCTCACACTCTCTTACTCATTTATTTCCAATCATTTGTAAAGAGTGTTAGTTTGTGAATTTTTGATTCTCTCACATTTATTATAAAAGAGGATGAGTTACCCTTGATCTTTTAAGAGAGTGAGTAAACTTCTTAAAGAAGAGCTCAAGAGAGCTTAGAAAAAATAGGAAATTATATTGTAGAAACTTCTAGAGGCTGTAAAGGGTTTTGAATGCGCATGTGAAGCATTTGATCTTAGCACAAATTCTCAAGGGGAGTCTTGAGGAGTGGACGTACGCTTGGAAGAAACCGAATCACTATAACTCTTAGTGTCTAGTTCACACTTTTTCTCCTTAACCTCTTTAATTTTTTTATTATTTTATTATCTGTCATATTTGCTTGAGAAATTAAAGGGTTTTCAATTTTTTTGTTAAAATTATTATTAATGTTTTAAATCCCCCCTCTTGGGTTGCCTGAACTAACAATTGGTATTGGAGTTTGGATTCTTGTTATTGACTTAATCGTCCAAGAATATATATGTGAGACGCAGTTCTTTTTTGTTTTGTTATGTATATATGTAACGTACTGGTTATCTTTTAATCGCTATAGAAAATCATGTTTTTATGTGTTTTATGCATGGGTTGGCTTAGATTACATGTTGGTTTCAATCCCGATCCTGTTGGGCGCGTTTCAAAAAGTGGGAGAACTTTTTTGGGCATAATTACTTGATCGGTCTTTAGACTGATCGATCAGTCTGTCTGTGTGGTTTATATATATGGCAGCTAGTGGCCTTGGGTTTTGAACTGGAACTTTCACAACAAACTTCCTTTATTCCTTGGTCAGAGATAAACCAAACCCTTTGCCTTTTTTCTAGCTTCTTGCTTGCTTCGGGCTCAGTTCTTGGCATTGGGATAGTCGATCCTTGTTATACGCGCCGTGGGCTTGCATTCATCCGAGCAAAATCTCGTCTTGGTGACTTTGGTTTGTCGTCAATGTTTAAAGCATCGAGTTTTTAACTCTTGGTGGTAGGCTTCTAGATTATCTTACTTTAAAATGGTGCTACATGTGATTTATAGGCGTTTTTATTAATTTAAAATGCTATGAATGTTTAACTTTGTGTTTAAACCATGCTTGGTTGGATAAAAGTTTGTTATGTGTTTTTATGGTTTACTACAAAGTTGGTGGACGTGTTTGTCCGTGGTTGTCGAAAGGATGAGTTTTAAAAACTGGAAGGGTTCGAGTATATGTTATGAAAACATGGTTTTGAAGGTTTGGAGCTAACCCTTGGGGTTGAGCCTTGGTTTGTAAATAATTCAGTTGAAATGGTGGAAATATTTTGAAAATATTGATCAATCTCCATGGTTTTATGGACGACGTGGCTAGATGCCGTTGGACATTTGTACATGGCTGTGTGTATTTATAAACGTGTTCGTAGTTGAGCTGTGTGCCTTTTTAATGTTTTTGTAGATGTGCCGTAATAATGTGTGTACGTGGGCTTCCAATGTGTGTACGTGGGCTTCCAATGTGTGTACGTGGGCTTCCATTCCTCTTCTTCGATGAAAGTCTGAAATTTTACGCAAGTAGGTGCTTCGTTCATTCAGGTTAATCCTCGTGCATGAAGTGGTTGCCCCTGTGGGAGACGTTTATTGATGTAACTCCGTCTAGAACTTCTCATTACCTAACGAGTCATTGGATGCCCCTAGACCTAGGCTAATGGGGAAGAGTCTATAGTTGTTACATTTGTTCCTTGTGCGATAGAGTCGGTACAAAGAAATCATTGTGGGTTATGAAAACTTGGTTGGAAAACGTGTTATTTATGTTTATCAAATTGTTGAACGTTATTGGATTATATAAAAACTTCTAATTTTAAGGATGAAAAACCGTTTTGAGACTTGTGTAGTTGAGTTGTTCATATAATTCATGATTCCATATTATGCTTTTAATTCATGCCAGTCTTTTCCTATCAGGCTTCAGCTTATGTTATGGGATTTAAAAACTTTCAGGTGAACTTGATCACACGAATATATCTGGGGGAGCCTCAGAGGTGGTGGAAGACTAAATGTCTTAGTTTTTGTTGTTGTTGGATCATGTAAATGACGTCCCATTTTTTGGACTTAAACTATATGTTTTGTAAGCCTTGAGACCTTGTTATCAATGCATGTATGTGTAGACACCCCAATCTGACAAAGTCGAATCTTTGGCACCCATCTCAAATGTGCTCCAATAACGAAAGGAGGAGAATCATGCTCAAAGATACTCCAAAGTAAGCAAAATCACGAATATGGCTTAAAATCCAAAAAAATCCTAAAAAACCTTTAGGTCGTGACATTCCCATCCATACTGCTGCCACCTTTTTGAAAACCCTAGAATAAGACGTGTCTTTACTCTCATGATCGTAACCTTGTTTAAAACTCTAAACCAAGCCGTGACTTTCTTTGTCACGGTCGTTGCCTTTTTATCCAAGTTGTGACATTTAAAAGTCACGGCTGTCCTCTTCACCACCATAAAAGTAGCGGCCTGTACTGTATAAAAGTAAAACGGTAGCAACCATCACTGTTATCCTCTTTTTGGACTGCTGGCAGCATTCCAGAGGGTGCTTGGCCTCCCACCTTGCCTATAAATAGGCGTCGTTTTTTCACAGAAATAAAGAGAATCAGCCTGGATAACAAAACTCTGCCAAATTCCATTCCCACCCAATATTCTGACATTCATCCCTTACTTTTCAACCTTCGTTCGTGTTCTTGCTTGCCTTGGAGGAACTCTTAGAGTGCATATATTGGATCGGAGATATTATATTTTCACCACCAAAGGGCCATTCGAGTTGGATATTCACATGAGGTAACTTTAGGATCCCGCGACTCTTCTTAAACCCTCATTCCCTTCCCCCGAGGGTGTCGTGGATAAGGTTTCCATTGTTTTGTTGATTGTTTATCATTCATTTCAATAAAAATAATTATTTATTTTAAGTTTTCAATACTAACAGTTTCTTTGTTGCTTGTAATTTCATATATTCACATTTGTTTATATTCTGTTTCGATGCACATAAGCACACTGAACACATTAGAAGTTTATTGAGGTTCTGAAACATCACGGCCGTAGGTTATGTTAAACCCATATTGACGGCCGTGTCGATTTTATAGGAGCCGCTACATTTACGCCTCTTCATAAGGACGACCGGAACATTTTAATGTTATGGCCGTGACATTGTTTTAAGGCCATAAGTGTTAAAACCCTTTTCAAACCTCTCTGTTTTATGTTTATTTCAAGTTTGTATATTCTTATGTTGTTCTGTTTAATAATTCCCCTTTTTGTACCTCTGTCTATCCTTCTGTTGGGTAAAGAATGATAGATCTGGCCTAGATCTTGTAGATCATGGTCTCCATTCTATATACCCTCATATTTGCATGCTTTTGAGGTTATGTAAATGTTATAGCCGCCATTTTTTCCTTAATGTTTGTCATGACTGTCATCTCATTTGTTACGGCCGTGTAGTGTTTAAGAGATCAGTAGCATGTAAATATGTTTTAAGCTCTCTGGCATTTATTATTGATATCCTGTTTATTTCGTTTAGAGTTATTGCTTGCATAGAGGATAATGGATGGTAGATCTAGCCTAAAACCAATAGGTTATGGTCTCTGTCCTGCATATCCTATCAATTTGAGCCTGTTTCATGCCTTTTGTAATGCATATGCTCTTTCTGAACCTCCTAAAAATCATACCTGCAACATTTATATGTGACGGTCGTGAGTTACTTTTATTATGTTCTTCGTAGTAACCCTATTTAAGTCACGGCTACCTGGTTTGTGATTATATTTGTCACGACCACAACATTTATTGCTATGGCTGTGAGTTTTTTGTGTATATCCAGTAGCTCGAAATAGTATTTTAATCTTTTTTATTTTGTTTTGTATAGCCTGTTTATAGCATGATAAAAATTAAAACTTTGTTGCATGTTTCTTAGGTCTTTATTTGTTTATTTTACTGCTGACTTGTATGCTTTTCGCTTTGCTTTGCTCAAACTATACATGTGGCATATCTAGAAATAATAACCAAATCTCATAGATAACATTGCCCTTCAATACGATGCCATATAACATAGATCGTTGTGTCAATGCACCTTATGCAACACATAACGAGAAAAATTAATTGGAATGACACATAAATCTGGCTAACTCGTTTAGATTTCTAGTTAGAATGGACGTCAAATGCCTTTCTAATTCAAACCCCAAACCAGTCGACCGGTTGCCTAAGGGCCAGACATGTCATCCTAAGAGTCCAACCTCCATACCCAAATACCACATAACTTGCAAATGTCAAATTATACTCAAGATATCTCAGTTGTGCTTTCCTATAGAAAGAGATTACCCTAAAGGGCCCACTCATCTAATGGTATGGGATTTGAATGTTAAGCCATGTTTGCTTGTTTTTTAGTGTTAAAGGGGTAGAATTAGATTACATGGGAATAATTTCACGAAAGGGACCACTCTTTTGTTGGAGTTTGTTATCCCAAAAACTTTTTAATTAGATTTTGATAATTTTGATAATTTGTTTTTTAAATTAAATTGATTTTAAAAATATTATATTTAAATATTTACAAAAATGGTTGTGCTGACACTAAATGACAAATGAGTTGACACGTTATGCCATTTGTGCTGACACTTTGCATCAAATGGGCTGACACTCAGTGTTGTGTCGACACTAATTGATAATTGAGTCGACACCTTAAGACAAAACACGTTTAAAATTCTCAAGTCTGGTGACACCAATGTGAAATAGAGTCGACATCTTAACTGTTTTGTTTAAGATGTTTCAGGAACTCAAGTGAGTTGACACCAAATGTATTTGGGTCCACAACTCTAGTATTGGACCGGGATCTACATTGAGTCGACACGAAGGAAGAATGGGTCGACACCTCTGTTCCTTGAAGGATTCATTTTGGGTCGACACTAAAGTCTTTTGAGTTGACACCAAGTGATCATTCGAGTTCCAAACTTTGGGTTCTACAAGTCGACACCAAAGTCACATGAGTTAACACCTAAACATCCTCTGGAAAACCAAGTGAGTTGACACTAAACTAAAATGGGTCGACACTAGGACTTTAAGTTATTTCCTGACTCCAACTCAAAAGTGTTGACACCATAGGATTATGAGTCAATACAAATGTTCCATTCGGAAATATGGATTTTGGGTCGAAACCAAACCAAGTTGAGTCGACTCCAAAAGACCCGAAGCTATCTGAGCTTTTCTGAGTCGACACCATAATGAAATTAACTCGACTCTAAAACTCTTGAGGCTAAATTAGATTTCTCGAGTCGACACCAAATGAAGATGGGTCGACATTAGTTTTCCAGTAACTGATCTGACAAAATGAGTTGACACCAATGAAGCTATGAGTCGACACCAAAGTCCCACTTGAAAAATTAAAGAAATGCATAAGGTCGACACCAAGTATTCCATGAGTCAACACAATTGTGTGGGTGAGAAAAATGCAGAAATAAGATCAACACCATTAAAGTACTGAGTCGACACAATTACTCGAAGAACTAAGCCCTAGATATTTTGGGTCGACACCAAACGACTTTGTGTCAACACCAAGCAACTTTGTGTCGATACCTGCAACAAAATTCAAATCTCGCGTTAGTTTCAACGGTATGATTTCAAAGCATTAATTTCCTCCACTAAGCCATCAACAGTTATTTACTTTAGATGGCTATATAATGAGTTAAGTTTTAGAGCTTTAAATCTCTGGACACTATTCTGTTGCTTATATTGAATGCTCAAAATCTTCAAAGTAGCATTTACTGATCATAATTCCTCCATCCAATTCTCACACTCTCTTACTCATTTATTTCCAATCATTTGTAAAGAGTGTTAGTTTGTGAATTTTTAATTTTCACATTTATTATAAAAGAGGATGAGTCACCTTTGATCTTTCAAGAGAGTGAGTAAACTTCTTAAAGAAGTGCTCAAGAGAGTTTAGAAAAAATAAGAAATTATTTTGTAGAAACTTCTAGAGGCTGTAAAGGCTTTTGAATGCGCCTGTGAAGCATTTGATCTTAGTACAAATTCTCAAGGGGAGTCTTGAGGAGTGGACGTACGCTTGGAAGAAATCGAATCACTATAACTCTTAGTGTCTAGTTCAAACTTTTTCTCCTTAACCTCTTTAATTTTTTTATTGTTTTATTATCTGTCATATTTGCTTGAGAAATTAAAGGGGTTTCAGTTTTTTTGTTAAAATTATTATTAATGTTTTAAATCCCCCCTCTTGGGTTGCCTGAACTAACAATTGGTATTGGAGTTTGGATTCTTGTTATTGACTTAACCGTCCAAGAGTATATATGTGAGACCTGGTTCTTTTTTGTTTTGTTATGTATATATGTAATGTGCTGGTTATTTTTTAATCGTTATAAAAAAGCATGTTTCTATGTGTTTTATGCATGGGTTGGCTTAGATTACATGTTTGTTTCAATCCCGGTCCTGTTGGGCGCATTTCAGAAAGTGGGAGAACTTTTTTGGGCATGATCTCTTGATCGGTCTTTAGACTGATCGATCAGTCTGTCTGTGTGGATTATATATATGGTAGGTAGTGGCCTTAGGTTTTGAACTGAAACTGTCTCAACAAACTTCCTTTCTTCCTTGTTCGGAGATAAACCAAACCCTCTGCCATTTTTCTAGCTTTTTGCTTGCTTCGGGCTTGGTTCTTGGCGTTGGGATAGTCGATTCTTGTTATACGCACTGTGAGCTTGCGTTCATTCGAACTAAATCTCGTCTTACTGACTTTGGTTTCTTGTTGGTGTTTAAAGCATCGAGTTTTTAACTCTTGGTGGTAGGTGTAGACACCTCAATTTGACCCCGCCTAATCTTAAGCGAATCCGATAATGAAAACAGGTGAAATATTGCCTCGATACAATCCTCGGGAAGTGATCCAAGTTCGGTATTTGAACCTGAAACCTTCAAATAAATGAAATTTTTTCAAACCATCGAAACTTGCTGCCCAAGTAAGACGACCGCCAACTTGCATTGTGGCGCCCGTTCAGATTCCCGATCTTTCTAAACTTTACTTTCTCTATTTGGAGTGATCGGGTTAAAATTCAATTTCAAATTACATATTTCTTTTTATTACATTCTTGCTTTACTTGTCAATTGCTTAATTTATGTTCTAGTATTTTATTTAATTTAACTCACTTATTTATTTATTTGCTTATTTGAATTAAAATCTAATCAAATCATTAGTTAGTACTAACATGTTTTAGCAATTACAATTTAATAATGTTGTTAATTGTTATAATAATACACTTATATTTATGTGAATGTAGTAATTAATACTGCATTTCACATTTATGCTAAATAGTTATTTTTAATTTCTTTTATCTTTCTAGTATTAGTTTAATTTTCTTTACTAGCATTTTTCTTTTTTCTTTTCTAGTAATCTTAATTTAATGTTTTTTCTTTTAAGCATTAATTTAATGTTTTTTTTCTCTTTATTTTTTTTTATTTTCAATGTAGTTTTAATTTCCTTTCAATGCACCATTTTCTTTTTCTTTCTTTTCTTTCTTTTTATAATATTAGTTTAATGTTCCTTCATTAGTCTTCATTTTTCAGTTTTTTTTCTCTTCTTTAATAGTAGTGTAATTTTCTTTCTTAGCATCTTATTTCTTTTTCTTTTTATTTTTCTGGTAATGTACCTCTATTTTCTTTTTTAATGTCCAATTTATTATTTTTAATGCTAATATTTCATTTTTCTTTATTTTCTTTATTAGTTTAAAATGTTCAATTTAACTTTTCTTTTTCTTTAATAATATTAGTACTTCTCTTCTTTTCTTATAAAGTTTCTCTTATTCTTTCTTAATTACTAGTTTTAATTTTCTTGCATTTTCTTTTATTTTCTTGTCTTATTATTATTAGCTTTATTTTTCTTTTTTTCTTGTCTTTTTTTTATTGTTAACGTTATTTTCTTTCATAGTATTAAACTCAAAAATCATAAAAAATCTTTTAAGTTAATTTTCATCTTTAAATGTTAGTATAAATTTTTTTCTCTTTTGCTTTTTTCTTCTTTTATTTTCTTTTGTCTCTTTTAAAATATAAAATGTGAATAATTAGTTTCTCTTCTTTAGTTTAAATAACATTTTCTAACAATTTTTTTTTCATTAACTTTTTTTTAAAATAATTTTTTGTCTTTTAATACAAAATGTTTCTTATTAGGTTTTATTATTTTAGTTTGTAATATAGGATTTTTACATACTTTCTAAATCTTTTAGATAATTAAATAATGTACATAATTTACATGTTAGTTTAGTGTTTCAAATTGTGTAGTTTAATTTTTTTTTAGCAATCCATGTTTAAATAATTTTAGTAACTTAGTATGCTTGTTCTCCTAATCAAATTATGTTAGTTTAGATTGTTTAAACAATATTGCATGTGAGTATATTTCATGTATCTTTTAAATAGAAATTACATGCCATAAGATTTAGAATTTTTTTTTTGACACTTATTTGTTTTAGAGTATTACGTATATATTTTATGTATTTTTTATATTTGATTTTGAATGTTCTCTCTTTGTTTCTATTTTTTTTATTTGCATGCATTTGAGAAATTCTATTAAAGAACCAATGATGATTAGTAGAGGCCAACCTTATGGTTGGGCGAATAGGGTGCCTAACACCTTCCCCGATTCGTACCTTAACCCCCGAATCTTTTTTCTCTGGTTAACGTTTTCAAGATATGTAGCCAATTTTATTTTTCTTAGTTTTTCTCAAAAATTAAGTGGCGACTCCATTTTTAATAAAATGGGTTTTCAAAATTTGATTTTTAAGGTGTTTAAAATATTTTTTAAAACATCTTTAACATCCCTTATTTTTGACCCCTAAATCCCAAAGCCACTGTATTTTCTGGCGACTCTATTGGGGACTGATTTCAAAAATCAAATAAGATGATTAGACTCAAAAGTATCATTGGTTCCTAATAAAATTTCTCAATTGCATTTTTGCATGCATATGCATTGTTCTTCAATCCCCCTGCCTGGTCGACCCGATGCCCTGAACGTTAATCCATTTCGGGGATTGTTGGGAAGACGTGCAACCCTTACTGACTGTACGCTTCCATAGGTACAGTAAAAAAGTTTGGGCGTGCTGTTTGACCATGCCGTGCACCACTCTAGGCATGGGAGGTATATAGCCGGCTCTATTCAAAAGGTACCCTGTTCAGATTGACCAAATTCGGCCTTTTACATATAGTGAACATAGAACCCCCCAATTAGGTGCTGCTAACCCTAGTAAGATTATGTATTTTTCTTTATTTTATGTTTTAATTGTATATTATTAGGATTATTTGTTAGGATTAGGCTAGTCCTTTTCCTGGGTTTGGCCTGGGTTTTCCTATTTTCCTTCGTTTAAGTTAGTTTCTCCTTTGAGTTCTTACCCAAGTCTTTATTCTTTATCATATTTGGCCTTCACATAGTAGTTTTCTTCTCAGGGTCATGCTCGTATTTTGTTTAACACCTCTAGGGTAGTTTCTCTCTCCTTCGGTTCTCCCTGAGTCGTTAGTTTTCTTTGCCTTTGTTTAGGCTCGCTTCTCTCAAACCCTTGACATGTCTATGAGAGTTAGTCCTTTATCCTTACCGTTATGCCGCATGTTTTTCATCAGAATCCTAGAAAGATTAGATTTGTTTCCCTGACGAAGTGTTGTCCATTTCCCTTTAGAATCATATGCCAAACCAATCTCTTGAGAGTTAGAACTGTTGTCTTGCCAGAACGTCGTCCGCTTAAACAAAACCTTTTCCCTAGAACTTGGTTGATCTATCCCATTTGGTTCTCGTCTTAGGTTTTCAGTTGTTATTGTTAGCCCAAGGGCTTTTTAATTTGATTTTGATAATTTTCATAATTCATTTTCTAAGAATAAATATTTTTAAATGGATAATATTTTATATTT
>JAOTRH010102741.1:0-15808 GCA_034768845.1 Heliamphora exappendiculata
GTGTGTGTGTATATATATATATATATATATATATATATATATATAGAGAGAGAGAGAGAGAGAGAGAGAGAGAGAGATGAGATAACAGAAAGTAGAGGAAAGGAGATAGGATAGTTGGCCGCTCAGGATCTCTATTTTTCTGGAATTTATTCTATATGACCAAATTACCCACACTCCATTGCATTTTGTTAGTGTTAAGAGAGGTTTCAGCCTATTTTTGAAACAAGGAGGGCCCATGTATCTAATAATCTAACTACAAAAACTTCAGGGGAGGAAGTGTAACTTACCCAAAAGGCATGTGTGCATGTGATTATGGTAGGTCTCCTATACTATAGCCTGATGTGCCTATACAGTGCCAAAAATAGTGGTGGCAATAGTTTCCAACACGAAAAACAGACAGAAAATATAGACATGGTGGCTACCACGGAACAGTCGGATGGGCAGCAATATCAATCTGAAGATTGGGAGAGAAAAAGAGGCCCTTTTTTCTTCAAATGAATACAAGATACACTTTATTTGAAGAGTAGATTTGCCTTTCAAACATTTTATTCTTAATTGCCATGGAAGAACAAAACTAATTATTCTCTATATTTAATTCCTTGTATTCTTAATAAATTATAGCCACTTACATAAATAGCAGATTATAAAATAAGCAAAATCGAATTTTCTATCTTGGCAATATTGCCATCCCCTCTTCATTATTCTCTTTGGTTCTTCGGAGGGGGAGTCCAAAATCCTTTTAAGAACTTCAAGGTGATGAACATCACACAATAGATTGAAGAAAAAATCTAAGTACACAGATTCAACCACATATCACTTATTCTTACCGATAAAAAGCAAATAATATTCTTACCAGTAAAAAATAGGGATATGTGGCTGGTTTTGTGGTTTAAATTTGTGCACGTAGTTGAACTGTAGATTTAAAACTCCAATTGATAATAACTCAACAAGACGCAACTCAAGCACCATCTCCTATGTTGCTCCAAGCATGAAGAAACTTCACATTTCCATACATACAAAACCAACTCCACCAAGCCTTTTATCACAATTTAGTATGGCAGCCCAAACAAAAAAAAATTTCAATTGTTATTCAGCACCATTTTGTAGAATCACATGTTTTCCAAACTCTGCCTCTTACATGTACGACTACGCACATAAAAACAATGCTTACTAGCACAGATCAGTTATCTTTCACCAACATTCCCAAATGCTAAAAATAAACATTTTATTAAGAACACTGTATTCAAGTAAATACAGATACTATCATACTACAATCAAGATATAAAGCTCCACAGTGTATGTTAAGGCAAATAACCAAAGGCCTTGAAGCATACCTTAGATAGAAAACCATCGTAGGCGAGCTTATAATTGCTATCATCGTGATCCTTAGGAACCACTCTCTCATCCACCCAAAAAACATGCCATTTCGACCAGTCCACCGATTCAATGTACGGAGGTTCGATTAATTTCCTGAATTATGAACAACAACCAGTCACTAAGATAATTTTCTATGATAATCACTGAATCACAACCTTCCCTTTCCTACTTTTTTTCAGCAACCAAACAGAAAAACAAGAAAAACTAGTCGGTAAAAGGAAAGAAGAAGATTAGCTTTGTCACCTGAGCGACTTGATCAGCGAACCCCCAGACAAAACAACGGTGAAAGCGCCTCTCTGCTTTGCAAACTTTTCCGATAGATCGGCGGTGTATTTGGCCAGAGAAACCGCTAGAACTTCCTCGGAATCGAACACCTCTACCTTCCCTTTACCTTTCTCAGTCGCCGTCTCGGCCATTGACGACTTCGCTCGACAGTCGAATTTCTTCGGATTCGCACGGATCACTGAGATCCTTCTCGTTCTGTTGAGCGAACAAGCGAGGGGTTTAGGAACGAATGCTTGCGAGGTGGACGGAACGTGCGGCTGCAATCGGCGAACTGACGTGAAGCGAGTGAGCGATGTGCGCAGGTTAGCAGTGGAAGTGCAAGACGAGGAGGCCATGTTGACTGCGCACACTTATATATATATATATATATATATATACTGTATATGATCAACGACTCGTCCACCGGCGACGTTAACGCGTCGGAGTTTCACTTTTTGATTTGCTAATTTGGTGAGTTGGCGTGACGTCCAATGAGCCGCGCGTTGATGTACGACACGTGGAGTGGGTGCTTGAGCAACAGGTTAAGCCTTGTTTGGTTGACAAGATTTTACTCCAGATCAAAAAATTTATTAAAAATAAAAATAAATAAATAAACAATTATTTTAAACGAATGCTTTGTCGTATTTTTTCCACAACAAAATGGCATCCATGCATATGCTTTGTCGTAATTTTTTTTAACAAATGCATAATGTCATAATTATAAGAAAAATTAACAGTACATTTTTTTTTATAAAATTAGTAATATTTAAAATTATTTATACTGTGTTCAATTTCAGCTAGGATATTAGATTTTTTCAACAAAAAAAAAACCAAGAGTACTTGTAGACGATATCACGTGGTATTTTTGACAAATAAATGTATTTGGTAACGTTTATAATTTTTTTTTTTACAATAAACAAATAAATATGTTTTGATTTATTTTTATAATAAAATAAAAATAAAAATATATTTAGCACATAAATATTTATAAAGTGATGAGGTCATAATTGTTAATGATAATAAGAGGTAGTGACTGTGGTTGAAGGCGGTGGTCGAAAACGGTGACCGTATGTGGTGGTCGAAAGTGATAGTCGAAGGTTTTAACCATATGTGATAGTCAAAAGTTATAGTCAAAAATAGTGAACGGAGTTAATAGTCATATGTGATAATCGTAGGTGGTGACAGGAGGTGGCTGTCGAAAATAATAGTTTGAGGAGATAGAAAAAAAAAGATAAAATAAAAATTTGTTTATAAAACAAATGAAAACACATTTTTTCTTTTTACAAAAATTTAGTAAATTTTAAAAAAATTTATATTTTTTTTGAAACAAAAATAATTATTAAATATGTTTTTACTTACACTTTACAGAAAATGTAAAAATAAAAACAAAAAACAGTAAATATAAACGTTCTCAAACAGGCAATGTGGTAAATTCTATTCTAAATTCAAGCAGACCAGCGTAAGAGTTTTGTTGTGTAATTTTTACCCGCAAATATATATTTTAATATTAAAAAATAAAATCTAACTTATCAGCCATAACAGCACCGAGCTATTGAGCTTAATGCGTAGAAGAAAAAAAAACTCTTAATTTTCATAACAGATGTGTACTTTTACAGTAAAAGTGTCCAATTCTAAAAATTATGCTAAACATTGGCAGTTGGAAGAAAAATAAAGGAGATCTAACCCAAGTGAGTGTTAATAATACCAAGAATGCCTAGTATTGTCATTCTGTCCATTTTGTATTAATAATTCAATTAAATTAATAATTCAATCTCTCTTTTCAAAATAAACTCGATCTTAGATGACAAAAAAACCCATGGGATGCCAGCAGGCGATTGATAATCATGATCAAGACTAATCCCCTACTAATCCGGTTATCAAACAAGGCCAATGCTTATGATCTTATAACGAGTGCAAAAACATACCCCAAAACAATTAAGTTTTAATGGAGAGAGCTGTCAAATGCAGCCCTTTCTGGAGTTTGGAGGCAGAATGCTAATATCTTTTGGATCAAATTCTTCAAAAGCATGAACTAATAATGAAAAGTACATTTATGAGAAGTTGCTTTTTTTAATACTTGTACAGGGGATTGGTGAAAATTAAAAAAAAAAACAACTAATTGCACAAATGTTCGGGTAAATTTGCTGCATCTGATGAGAATTTTGAATTGACTGAGAAATAATCTACCCTTAGAGGTTTAGTTTTCAGCCAGAGCCCGTGTGTGTCAACCTGTACCGAGGCTTGGATCAAGACTATCCGGCTAACTATAAGTGGATAACTCCGTGCACGAATCCACTTTGCGCTGGCTCGCTTTTCTGAACTTCATCTGCAGTTTGGGATGTTGGAACGCTATAGGTGTCCAAAATACTTTTTTTTTTTCTTCGAGAAAGGTGGTTATTCGCCAAATAAGATACTCACCTCGTCTGAAAAATGTTTTGGATCATTCTGCAAGGTGACTCGCGTGCTGCATATTCTAACTGAAGCAACTCATCCGAGCTGAGACGCCAACCAAGAGCACCTAAATTTTCCTCAGCTTGTTTTACCGTCTTAACTCCGGGTATTGGAATAGTGCCCTTGCAGATGCACCAGTTTATAGCAACCTGCAACCAAAATTACTTGCATTGGATCAACAACTAGTGGAGACAAAATGACCAAGCTTGCAACCTATGTTGCATGGATTCGTGTAATGTTGGGTTCATTCAATTCTTATGTCAAGGACACTCGAACACGACAAAATATTCACTTTCTTTAATATGTTTCTTTTATTTTCTAGAATAAATGGTGCTTGCAAGGTTGTATAAAGCATTAAATACATAATGAGAAATTATGTATAGTTTTATAATAAATTCAAATATGCGTTTAGGTGAATGTCTAACTAAAAATGCCATAAACATATCTCATACATTTATCCAAGTGTTCAGTGTGTGACACGGTTGTCTCATACATTTAAAAGAGTCTATGAAACATAGTTTGCAACCGACTAGCACAAGCAAATATGATGGTAAAAACTCAGTAAATCTCAGTTCAATAGTCCAAGCCTCCAGAACTTGTCTCCATCCTTACAAGGAACACAGACAAGTGCATCAGTTTTATGGTTATAAATAAAGGTCACAAATCAAACTCGTGAGTTAAAGATGGTCTCCTGAACTCCCTTTTTAACTCTTCACAAAGTTGGCTAAATTTCAAATCAAATTTTAGCCACCTACACACGTGTTTACCAAAATAAAAATCCTTCCGTCGATATCGACAGAGAATTACATCAACTGATTGTGTTGTGGTTCGATGCCATGTTTCAAGACTTTATTGGATATAAAAATAGCCGAACAAATCCAGAAATTGTGGCAAGAAAATAAAGATCGAAAATTAATAAAAAGAGATTTTATTAATCTTCATAAACTAAGAACAAATATACAAGAAAAAAATGTCGACATTCACTTTCGGTTGCTCGACAAATGTTGAATACTCTCTTTTGAAGATCTTTGAAGAACAAGAACAATTTATATTACGCTACTCCAAATATTTAAGTTAGATTACTCCTAAGACAAGATAAAGATAAAATCTATTGATGGATTGATAAAGTTGGAATTGTTTACAATAATTACAATATACCTATTTATAGAATAAAATCCATAAATAATTACCGGTAACTTTTAATAGCTACTTATAAATAAATTAAAATAAAATTTACTCATACAATGCAAAGTGTTCTTCAAGCAACTTTCATTAACCGCCACGCCACTTATCATCCTTCAAAATATGGACATTTCAAATATAAAATTATCTTCTATCAAGTTTATATAAAAATTGACATGCCATTTGGACAGAAAATAGCATCCTTGACAGAAAATGTAAATTATGATGTAAGCAACACCTGATGATATATCATGATTTTTTTAGTTTAAATGACATCCATGAAGGCTGCGGGGACATGGGTTTATTTTTTCTCGCAAGATTTATAATCCTAACCCATAGAATCAGTACTTACTCTAGTCTGGTGTAACTTCATTACCACTCATTTTCCAAAATTCAACCAACTAACATACAAAAGATAGTAACTGTTGCAATATTGTATTTAAGAACATAAATAAGACAAATTTAATTGGAAAGCTTTTCCTGTTATGGTTTTTGTACTAAGGCAGTCAAACGTTCTGCACTGCCCCTTAAAGGCTTTCAGTAATACCTAAAGGCTCTCGCGATGAGTAGGGAATGGAACCAGGCAGATATGCTTACTACCAACCAAAATTTCTTGGCATTCGTTTGGCATATCTTTTTTTATAAGATTTTTTTTTCTTCTATTGTGAACTATTTTCAACATTAGTCTAACCGGACATCTTTTTTTATATTTTTCTCATCATGAGTAATTAGAAAAGTAAAAAAGTTTGAGCAAAAATGAAAAAGTTCAGATTAAAAATTAAAAAAAAAAAAAGTTAAGCAGCCAAAAATGAGGCTTTTCTGTCTTTAGGGAATTATTTTCATTAGTAAAAAAAAATTACTTATTAGATTCTTTGTAAATAGAGAAATCGGAAAAGTGAAAAAAAATTGACCAAAATATAAAAAAGGTACAGAAAAAAATGGGGAAAAAAAGCATTAAGAAAAAGCTGTAAGAAAGCTAAACCAAATGGTCACTTAGATCAGGTGTTCCAAGCCAGTGCCAAAGAGGGCATTCGATAAGGGAAACAACACAGTCTAACTGGCAAGTCAAGTGAAGGTTCATCAGTTCCCAATGTTCCAAACCAAAAGTGAGGGAACCAACACCACAAGAGAAGAACAAAATTAATGAACCAGAGTTACTTTAACAAAAAGAAAATTAACTAAAGTAAGTTCATGCTCATAGTAAAGGGAGAAGCAGTACAACTGACAACCATGCAGAAGGGGAAAAATGATACTAATCTCAAGTGCTTCAATTCTAACATGATGAAAGTAGCAGTTGTTTCATGTGTCTTCCGGAAGGACCAGCCATATAGGATATAGCATAATGCATATGTGAAAGGCAGACCACTTAAGTCAATAAGGTCAGTAACACACGGGGAATACATCAGACATACTAGCAGACTAACGGCTGGGCAACATCATTGTGCTCATTAGATCAGTAATTCCTTGGGCTTCCAAATAATGTTCCAAAATATTGTAGATGTAAAGAACTGCTAAAGAAAGTCCAAAAAATTTACCTGTGGCACAGTTTTCCTTCTTCTTATCGCAATTTCTCTTAGTGAATTCAACAAAGGCTCCAGCCCTGGAATAATTTGGCTGAATAGTAGGCGCCTGTAAAAAGATGATATACCTTGCTATGAGGCAAACACCAAATAACACCTCGAACCTTCAACTTGATTTTTCACCCCAATGGAAAGAGAAGTAAATTTAAGTACCGAGGTCCTCTTGGAAGTTCAGAAGGTGTATATTTTCCAGTAAGCATTCCAAGTCCTAGAGGACTGTAAGAAATTACGCGGATACCCAAAGAATCACAAATATTCTTGATCTCCATTTGATCTTCTCCCATACTCAGCAATGAAAATTGTATCTGAAATTGGGTTGGCAGTAAAATAAGCACAGGGAACCCTAAATGCAGCAGTGTAGAATAGATAGAACTTGTATTTAGGAAAGTGTCTGTGTGCATAGTGCATACAACGATTGTGTCCAGAAGCCTAACTCAAATGCAAGTGACTGTACTCTAGTATGGTTATAAAATATGGCTTATTATCCAAGATGGCCAGCCCAAGCTCATTTATTTCACGTGGTTTAAACAGTTTGTGTTTGGATACACCAAGTCTAGTTTGTAAGATAATCATGTCAGTAATGCCCATGGTTTCTTACAAGGGGTGATCAAAAATTCAAATTATCGTCACGTGAAAGCCATAAGCACACAAATCCTCATGAGAATGTATAACATAGCACCTGAGCTGAGCATAAAGGGACCCCCCTTGCTTTAAGGTAGTCATGTATCTTCACAAGCTGCTTCGGCCCATAATTGCTCACCCCAACTGCTCGAACTAACCCCTGCATAGTACCTAATAAGTTTAGCAATTTTAATAAAGTTGGCATACATATATGATCTGGAAATTAAACCAATGATTTTGTTACCCTTAACATCTGAAAGCATTTTTAAAATATGCGCCTGGAGTAGAAAATTGCCAAAGGTGACTGGAAAAAACTTATGAGCACTACGCTTGAAATCTCAAACATGCTCCACCGTTCGTGTGGCCCCCGCCAATTCTTTCGAGTTTCATTCTTGCGAACGCACTCCCCAGGCCGGCTACTTAATTTGTTAGACACATCACTACACAGGTCGATATGCACAACGCCTAGTATCCATCGTTCACGGCAAGGACTACTGGGGTATCTAATTCCACATACCGCCTGGATCCCACAAGTGAATCAAAAATTGGATCTCACCAGAATAACCTCATCTATACTCCTGAGGGGAAGTTTGGTTTCAATCCCCAATTCGAACAGAAGGCGTACGCTTTTTTATTTTACATTTTCCCAAAAGAACATTCTTTCATTTCTTTTGTCCCCCTCAACCACGACGAGTGGTGTACTTAGTCTAAAAGTGATTTAATAATCACAATTGAAGTTGATAAATAACTTCAACCCCTTTGTGCCAAGGTTCAAGTGTAAAATAACAGCAATTTTGGCCCATGCAAATGTAATCAATTGTTTTTGTCATCTAAAGAAACCATAAATTCATGGTAACCTTCTCATACATTGCCACTAAACCATCCCAAAGAGCTAATTCCTGTGGAGGGGCATAGTTTGCAGTTGACCAGTGCAATTGTCCTATTCCGATTTGCTCAATCTGCATCCGCTCCAGGGAAGACCTGAAAACATCATTCAGCATCAAAATCCATCTATTTAAGACAATAAAAGCAACTTAATCCACTTTCACGTGCTTCAACTCGTAACTGATAAATACAGACCCACCTGATTATCTTCTTGTCTTTGAAACACAACCAAATTGTTGCAAAGCAAGAGACTATACTAGATATCAATCCAGTATTAAGCTTTTGGTTGGCATCAAACAAGGAAATAAACCGACAGGAAATAAGCTTGAAAGCATCCACAAACTGTTCGAATGGGTTTGCGTGAACAAGAAAAGAATAAGTTGAGAGGAAACATACTTGCAAGCATTCACGAACTGTCCAGGTGTCAGGCGCCATGGGTATGCAGCAAACTTAGTAGCAATCACAATGTTATCCCTTACCTGTTTTTCTCCTGAGAAATAATCAGTAAAGATTTAACAAACTTACAAAGTAACCTACGCCCGAAAAATATTAGCAATAAATGCCAAAAATATACACAAATGAACTCGGTATCTGCGTAAGAATGTCTGTTTAATTAAATAGAAGAATAGTAATTACTTTTAGAATGAACATTCCATTATTTTTTGGCTAAAGAAACACTGAAATAAGTATTTCTACATTCCAATCCATGTTCATTCCAATCAGCCAAACATAGCTTTGCTTATAGACTTTATATTTATCACTGAACATTCAAAAAGGAGCTCATTAATGAACTCGGTACAACATTTTTCAAGCATTAAGCAATGAACCGACGCAGAAATCACAACGCTATCTCCTCTCGATCCATTTGCGATCAAATTGGAGAGAATTAGAATTCAGGAACTAGAACAGTAGAATTGACCTTGAAATTCGCGAATGAACTTGCCAAGAAGCCTCTCGCTTTGGCCATTCAACCGTCCAGTCCCGTAAGAATCAGCTGTATCAAAGAGGTTAATTCCATTGTCAACGGCTAGGTTGAATGTCCGTTGAAGCTCAGTATCCATTGTTTCTTGGTATCCCCACAGAAGCTGGTTTCCCCACGCCCACGTCCCGAACCCCATTGGGGATACAGTCAGCGGACCCATTTTCACCTGTCAATTCCATCGAAATATGCTCTTTAAGGAAAACACACAAGTACACAACTGTAATCAAAGAGGTGATCGGAAGATTACCTTCTGCCATGGCCAGAAAAGAGGGAGCTTGAGAGACTTGAAGGGCGAAGATGAGGGGAGGGCCTCATTATAAGCCCTGAAACAGCTAAAATGCGCAATTGTTGTGGCCATGGCCATGGTTGTTGTTTCCTCTCCTATCTTCTCCTTTCCAATTACTACGCAGACTCTGGTTGTGGATAGAGGGAGAAAAGGCTTCCAAATTGGGTGAGGGGCGTGAGGCTTCTTTCTGGAGAGGTACAGTTAAACATGTTTTGACTCCAAAATAAATATATTTTGATAATATGTTTATTTTATTATTATTTATTTATCTATTATTATTATAAAAATTATAAGGTTGGGATTTTTATATCGAAGTGACGAGGCGCAGATGGATCCAATGTTGAATAACCTCTTTAGTTCTTTTTTTTATGAGATTTATCCATTCACTTAAAAGATAAAAGATGACTAATTATTAAATATAATAAATGAGGTGTTACAATGAGTATCACTCACTCTTTTTACAGAATGATTAACAATAAATGAAAAAATAAAGATATAAGATGCAAGAGGTAGAATTATGAGCAATAAATAAGAGTTTGAGAGATTTTGACTTTGAATCAAGTAATACAATAGTGATTGTAAGTCTCTATATCTTTTAAATGCTGAAAAGTAACTCTTTATATAGGCTCTTGAATATTCATAACCGTTTGAGGTAGGTGAAAATAATAAATGCCAAAAATTCAATCGTTGAACTCAGCCGTGCAATTTGAATTTCCAGCACAAGTGCCAACACAAATGAGTTTGTGTCGACACAAAACTTCTAGAGCTTGATTCTTTAAGTGATTGGGTCAACTCAAATCTTCGTTGGTGCCGACTCAAATTTCGGCATCCTTCTCCAACTCAACGATGTCGACACAAATACCTTTGGTGTCGACACTTTTTGTTCTTCAGCTCTCTAGGAGGCTCTTTTTGTGTCGACTTAAATTTCATTTGATGTCGACACTAAAAAGTGCAAGAACCCTCCGTGATTTTGTGTCGATTCATCTTGACTTTTGTGTCGACTCAAAAATCTTCAGGCAGGCTTGGTACATTGTGTCGACTCATGGTGCATTTTGTGTCGACTTACAAATTCTGCAGGCAGTCTCGGTACATTTGTGTCGACTCATCTTCAATTTGTGTCGACTCAAAATCCCAAATAACCGAAGTGAAGAATCACTTGGTGTCGACTCAAACTAAGTTTGTGTCGACTCATTTTAAGTGCAGAGAGTCTCGATTCTTATGTGTCGACTCAAATTTTAATTTGTGTCGACTTAAAGTGTAATACCTGAAGCATCTTAAATAAACATGTTAAGATGTCAACTCATTAGCCCAAAAGTGTTAACACACTTGACAACATCAA
This sequence comes from Heliamphora exappendiculata, assembly GCA_034768845.1. Taxonomy (NCBI): domain Eukaryota; kingdom Viridiplantae; phylum Streptophyta; class Magnoliopsida; order Ericales; family Sarraceniaceae; genus Heliamphora; species Heliamphora exappendiculata. The sequence goes on from JAOTRH010102741.1 coordinate 10,968, forward strand.
ATATTATTTGTCTTGCGATGTTGACTTAAATGTCAATTAGGATCAACACAAAATATTTTTATTCAAGAATACTTAAGTGTCAATCTATTTAAGAGACAAGTCATCTCATATGGTTAACGGTAATTCTAAGGTTCTCGAAAAGAAACCCAAAAAATTACCCCGAATTCAAAATGAAGGGTTTAAATTTAGTTGTGTAGCGTGTGGGTCATACTGTAAACAAATCTAAACCACTAATTTTGAATTCTGGGTAAGTTTCTGAAAATATTTTCTGAGTTTGTAGTATTGTTGTATTGTTAAAGATATTAACTAATTTGTCATTTTGTGTCAATACTATTTCTTTAAAAATATTAAATATTATTTTTTTAAATTAATTTATTTTAAAAAATAAATTATAAAAATTATCAAAATTTAATTAAAAAATTATTCGGCTAACAGTTGACATTCACATCATAACCCTAATAATTTGTGATGGATGATACGCTGAGGAATTTCACACTATGAAATTTATTGTGATGGATGATAAAGTGGTGAATGAAAAGCTGATAAATTTATCATTATACTTGGATGTGGAAAATTTTACTTAAATGTTTAGGTATGATAAATTTATCACTTACGACTAGTTTTGAATGTGATGCATTTGTCGCCGTGCACTGGTGGTTTTGTTGAATATAATAAATAAATTTGACTTGGATGCTTGGATGCGACAAATTTATCATTTGCGAATAAATTGGTTTTTGATGTGATGCATTTGTCACTTGTGCACTGATTTGATTTTGTTGGATGTGATAAATTTCACTTAGAATATTTGGATGTGATAAATTTTAGTTGATGTATGAATGTAGTAAATTTATCTCTTGTGCAATAGTTTTTGAGATGACTAATAATTAAATAATAAAGAGAAAAATAATTTATAGAAAACTCAAAATTTAATTTTTAACAAAAGTTTATATATAATTTTAAAATCCAAAAATTTACAAAATTTATAATAATTAAAATTGAGACAAAAATATATTATAAAGTTAGAAAAATTTTATGCAAATTCTGATTTTAGGATAATTTCTAAAATAATATTGAAAGTTTGTCTTAAATTTTTAAAATTTTTCTAAATTAAAATTTTTATATAAAAAATTCTGCAAAGTATTAAAATGCAACGACCGTCCATTTGTGGTCAAGCATGTAGGACTAGCCACGCCACCTGTTCCCGATCTCTCTCTATATACTCCCGTGGCCCCTTGCTTTACACACGGAAAAGGAAATTGACAAACAAGTCATGTAAAAAGTTCTGCAACGAAAAGCTGTAAATCAAAGCTGAGGGGAATTCATTAGAAACGCTGAAGCATAAAAGCATCATGCAAAGAAGCTCTGCAACACGTACAACAGAAGCTCGAAGAGAAAGACAGGCGACGCACAGCCGCGCCTCCACCGCCAACGCAACCAACCGCCACTGGCCATCGGCTCCTCTGTCCACCGGCGACGCCGCGACCAACGCCATCGCCTCCCTCTGCCCCGGCGACCCCAACTCCGGTGAGCCGCCGGAGTCTCTCTCTCTCTCTCTCTCGCTCTTGATCTCTCTCTATCTGTTCGGATCTCTCTCTATCTCTATCTCTCCCCCATATGTGTATTCTCCCTCTCCCCATAATGTATAAATGAATGTCTCTCTTTCGCACGGTAGCACCACCTCCACCACACCACGACACCACCGGACATCCCCATGAGCCACGACCCATCCACCCACGCCGAAACCCCCCAACCCGCAATACCGCCACCACCACTAAACACCTCCATGCAACTGGCCGCCACCTTACCGAGAACACCCATGGCCCATGTATGGGCGCTGGGTGTGTGAGTTCTGTGATTAAAGCTGGGTGTATTATGTGATTAAAGCTGCGTGTGTGTGTGTGTGTGTGTGTGTGTGTGTGTGTGTGTTCGTTGCGTTGAGTTATCGTGTGCGATTCGGTTATTACTGTGTGTTTGTGTGTAATGCATGCACTATGTGCAATTCGGCTGCTTGCATTTCTACCATTTCATTTGCAACCCGCATGCCTTCGTTAGGAAAGGATCTTGGGGTGCGTTCATGAATTCTTTGCATTAATATACAGTAAGGGACTGCTTATATTTGCTTGAAAAGTTAAAATTTAATTGTTTAACTTAAAACGCTAAAACAATTATAAAAGGTGTTAAAAGAATTTTTATGGTAAAAATCTTATAAAGTGAGAGTTTCAAAATTTAGAGTTTATTCTTTAGGCTAAAATAAAATAAAAGAAATTTTATTAACTTCTTTTTATAAAAATAAGAATTTTAAAAGACTAATAAATTAAAAGAATTTTAGATCTTCTCTTTTGACTAAATAGAATAAAGTAAGTAACAAGGGTTTTCTTATATCAAAATTGTTGAAGCTAACATTCTAAATTAACTTCAACCAAGTTTAAGATGCTATAAATTAAAAGTCTTATTGGGTTCATGCCTTTACACAAGCTTTAATTAGATTTACAATAAATAATATATTTTATTAACATTTTTATGATTTTTAGTTAAATTAAACCAAGCTTTTAATTAAAGTAAATATATATTCTAAGAAATAAATTCTTAAAGGTAACAATTTTTTTAGAGTTTAAACATAAGAAAGAATAAAATAAAAATGAGATTTATTTTAATTAGATTAACTTATGAAATAATTCGACTAAATTATAAAGTGATGCTAAAAATTATATGCATGGTTTTTAACTTTCTTTAATGTAAGAATTTTGGACCTAAGATAGAATATTTACTAAAACTAGTATTTTACATTTTTTTTTTGATAAAATAGAATAAAAGTGATAACTAACGTTGAAGTTAAAAGTTTAGAATATGATAATTCAAACTACAAGATTTTTCTAAAGGTTACAAATTAACAAAAATTTTCATCGGTACTTTTGTATACAAAGGTTGTACATGCCTAACTCCTTGTGATTTTATCTTTTTGTATGTTAACCAAGTTATGTATTTTATTTTCTTTTGCAAAACCACTATTAGTACTTTAGGATAAAATATTTTGTAAAAGCTTAAGAATTTAACAAACGATGAGAATATTTCTAATAGTAATATTTTTGTGTTGTTTTAGATATGAAATTCTTGAACAATGAGTACCTGACTGGGTTTTGTTTTACTAGGTAAGTTCATGGATATTTTGATTTCTTGATTTTTTCAATCTGTTTATGAGATCTCAAAATAAGTTAAACTATGAATGTCTACTACATTTTATCCGGTTAATGAGTTTCTACAAATTTTGCATGTACAATAGATGTACAGATGAAGGTTCCAACGTGGGGGACAATAAAGATACCGAAATATCTATGTTTGGAAGGACAGAAAAATAATACCGAAAAATCCCTGATTCTGGGAAACAAAAAAATTACACCAAAGGTTCTGGAAGATAGAAAAAAAACACCAACGGTTCCTGATCTAGGGGGACAGAAAAATAACACCAAATGTCCTTATTCTGGGAGGATTGAAAAATAACACCAAAGGTCCCTACTCAGAGAGACAGAAAAATAATACTGGAAAGTTTCGATTCAGGGGTAGAAAAAATATTAAGAATTGGATAGAACAAGGTGGGAAGTCCGTATGACATTTGGTATAAAATAAAAATGTTTTAACTAAATAGAGTTGAACTTGGATAGTTTATAGCAAACTAGAAATCTTGATATCTATATATTCACACTAGTATTGCTAATAAGTTGTTAAAATTATGATAGGTGACACATAGCTGGAAGTTAAAGAAAAGTAGAAGAATTTCGTTTTGTTATCTCTTTTTATTATGTACGTTATCATCTTTCTAATTCTTTAATGTAAAGAAAATATGAATGTTGCAGTACGTTCTGAGATTTTTTTTTAAAATGAGATTTTGGGAAGCTTAAACGGCAAAAGTTAAGATTTTTTTCAATAAATCTTTTTCTCTTTTATTTTTGAAAAATATTCTTAACAAATTCACTTTTATAAATAAAAAGTTAAATTTTTTTTTTTTTTTATAAAAAAAATCTTGGGTGAGTTTTGACTCACTCATCCATCACGGACACTATTATTAAAAATGGGTCCTGACCGTTTTGGATATAATAAATTTCAGTTAAATGTTTAGATATGATACATTTATCACTTAGTTACTGGTTTTTGGTGTGATGCATGCGAAGCCAGTGCTCAACGAAATCTCTCTTTAATTCATTGCTGCTCAACGAAATCTCTGTTTAATTTACCGGAGCTCAACGAAATCTCTGCTTAATTCGCCGAAGCTCAATGAAATCTCTATTTAAACAGAAATCTCTGTTCAACGAAATCTATGACCGGGTGTGATAAATTTCACTTGTTATAACTTTGCAAATTAGATGCGATGAAATCTCTGTTTAATTTGCCAGTGAAATCTCTGTTTAACTATGCAAATTAGATGTGACGAAAGCTTTCCGAAATCCCTATTCAACAAAAGCTTCTCGAAATCTCTTGGTTGAATCTCTTTGATCGAGCACTACATGGACTCACTTGAACAAACAAGGGGGTAAATCTGTCAACAACAATATTTAAACTCAAAATACGGGACTTAATATAGTAAAAATAATGTTATAAAACTAAATCTCTTATTGTTCTTTAAAATAAGACTAATTCTTAATTAACTTAAAAGTAAAAAAAAAAATTTAAAAAATTTAAAAAAAAAAAAAATTATTTTTTGATTAAAATTTTTTATATTTTTGGTTCATTCCAGACAATTTTTAAAAAAAAAAAAGTTAAGAAATAAAAAAATTAGCCAAATTTACGAATTTTAGCCCAACACAGGGCCGTACGGTATGGCTCCTTAAAATATTAGTTCTTATATT
>JAOTRH010102752.1:0-15807 GCA_034768845.1 Heliamphora exappendiculata
GTTGTTAAGCTCTTTATTCAAATGATTGGGCTAATAGTCTACATGGGTTGTTATAAATAATATCAAAGCCAAACCCCAGTTCCATAAAGGCTCAATGGAGGTGTGGATAAAGAGGTCGAGGCTCCAGAGAAAGGCATAAGCACCAAGGTTGTATATATCATTTGCACACGAATGAACTGCTATGTGTCCACCAATGGGATGCTATTCCTATCCCAACCAGGGGAAGAATCTGAGCTACGCAATAAGAATGTCGCGTATTTAAATCGGGAATATTGTGATATCCTATTCCACATCGATAGAAGATAGAACCAAATCAACAAAACAAAGAGTCAACAACATTACACATAGAGGAGTCAAAAGCCACGCTCTCCTCCTATTCCTCGATACTCTACTACCCTCAACCCACCATGTCGAAAACTTTCTTCCCCAAAAACCAATCAACACTAAAGATCAACAAAACAAAGATCCACAACTCCGTAACAAGATCACAATTAATGAGAAGACAAGAAATAAATTTGTGCTTTGTGATGCACTCATACAAGCATAATCCCCCTGAATATCACCAGCAAGTTGAGGTAAGATTAAAACATTTTGTTACATCAAGGACAAGCATTGAGGATACTACATTAGTCTCTTCCTTTCCTCAGCTCTACAATACTGCTGCCACCAAAGTCACCACGGTTTCGGAATACCCTCGAGTTACAAAAAAAGGATTTGCAAGGCAACCTACCCTTGTCGAGGCCGTTCAAGATTTGGAATTAGCGTAAGTTTTAAGATTTTTTGAAACATTTATATCAATAGAGAGGTGTCAGGGATGAGGAGGGTGAGTTGAGGAAGGGAAATGGGCAAAGTCGTCAGCCTTTTTTGAGTGTACAACAACGTTAGAGCACTATTCTCGCTATTATAATTTGGGAGATGTGAGACTAAATCGACATACAAATATATTTTGTTTTTCATGTTTTCTGGTGGTGAAAAGAAATTAAATAACAGAGTGGCGGTGTGGAAGAGAAGACATTTTTCAATGGGAGGGAGATTAAAAGAACATTGTCGAGTTTTCTTTATATCTTTGCTTGTCATTCTAGAATTGGTGGCCAAACGGTTGGAGAAGATGTAGGGAGATATGTTGTGGGGAGGGATCGAGGACGAGTTTAAGCCTGTCTTTGGCCTAGCTTTTAAGCCAGGCTTTTTGGCTTTTTCCACTAAAAAAAGCAACTTCGTTTGGGTTCCCACAAAAAAAGTCAAGTTTTTTCCACTTTTTCTCTCACAAAAAAAGCAATGATTTGACACCAAAAAGCCAAAAAACCTTTAAAAAAAGCTAGTCCAAACACAGGCTAAGTACCATTTGGTTGATTATGACACAATTTGCACTCTTTAGGAGGCTAAAGATCTTCAATCAGGCTCTATAGGCAAAGATGGTATAGAGGTTTGCTTGTGAGAGGAAAGATGGTAAAGAAAGATGGTGGTTGTGAAGTATAGCTACAAATGAGAGGGTTGGATTTTTCTTAGCCCATGTTTAGCATCTCTAAAAAGTTAGCTTCTAAGTTATAACGTTTAGCATCTCTAAAAAGCCTACTAAATATTTTCACTTCTTTTTCCAACAAAAAAAACCTATACACATACCAAACGCACTAACCTGTTTTTGGAATGAAATGACTATAATACCTATAATTAAAAAGTCAACTCTTCTCCCAAAAACAAGTAAAGTCATCTATAATCTCAAATATTACAGCTTAAAATAAAAAAATTAGAGTACATTGGACATCTCAACAAAAAGAAAATATGAAAAAAAACTACCCTAAACAAATTATCTCAAACAATCTAACTTTCTTTTCCTTCCCTATTTTTTGAGGAAAAAAAAATTAAATCTCTTCAAAGACAACCTTTTTAAGCATCCAAAATAGCAGCATAATTTTAGGTCTCATAGAATAGAACTTTAAAAAGGTATCAGCAAGGAGTGGGATGACTTTGTGAGTTATTCTAGTATGTTTGTGGGGGAAAAAAGTTGGTCAAGTTTTGGTTTTTTTTATTTTTTTGGGGCGGGGGATTGCGGGTAGCTTATTTGGCTATGTATCAGTTGGTAGTTTGCAATAGTGCTTCGGTAATTGTGTGGTTTCGAACATGGTTCTTCGTAGGGAGTAGCAAGATTTGGAGGTGGATGCCTTGTAGGCTTTTACACAGACTATAGGTTGCACAGTGTTCGGATAAGAGAGGATTCATTAAGGTGGAGCCTAGCATTGGGGGAGGCTTTCTAGATTAAGTCTTATTACCAAACATTATGTGCTGCCATAAACCTTCCTTCCCTTAGAAGCCTATTTGGGGAGCAAGTGCTTCATCCAATGTTGCTTTGTGTAGTGTGTGGCATATGACAAGATTCTTGCAATTAAAAAATTGATCCAACGAAGAAGGGGATTGTGAATTGGTGATTGTATGTGCAAGTGGGATGACAAATCGGTGCAATATCTCCGTATTCATTGTTCAGTAACTTGCGAGCTTTGGACCTCAATCCTCTTTCGGTTTACTGTTGTTTGAGTTTCCTCTTGTTTGGGTGTTCCTCACGAGTGCCATGGAATTACAACATTGTTGGTGAGGGGTGAAGGTAGGAAAGGAGTGGAGGAAATTTTGGATGATAATCTTGTTCTACTTGATGTGGTTCATTTGGCAGGAGAGGAATTGTCCACGTATCAATGGCATTGAAAATTCATTATATAGAGAGTTAATGTTGTATATTGGGAGTCAATATTGTATATTGGGAGTCAAGAAAGTGCAATCCCTCTCTTGACCAATTCTTATCTTTTGTAGAGTTTTTTTGATACATATGCTTCCGTATAAGACCTTTTTATTGGTGGCCGTTTTTTGTATGGTCAGTATGCCTTCTTTTTAATGTTTACTTACCAAAAATAAAAATAAAGAAAGATAAATTGGAATCGCAAATTGGACAAGAAAGTGGAGGTAGAGTTTAATTTTCTCAATCTTTGGAATTAGTTGGGTTATGCCAACCTCACCATTTAGTTGCTTAATTGTTGGTATTCTAGATGCCATTCAAAAGGTCGTGCTGACCCTTTATACTTAATGTGGTGCTTAGGGAAGCAAAGAAATCAATGGACCTTTGAGAATGTACAGACGGCTATACACAGACTTAAGTTAGGCTTGCTTAGATAAATTTTTTTGCTGGAGGAGGATAGACAAAAATCTTGTTGAGTTTATATAAGAATCACACTTTGGGAAGGCTTTATAAGCTGTCTTTGTTATATATTGATTCCTTTTTCATTTTTTTATGTACTTGGGTGATATCCCTTTGACGTCCTTTTAATATAATTTTTTCATTTATAAGGTGTAAAATAATTGGAGCACCGAGGTTCAATCATTTGTTTTCTTCTTATGGAAGCCACGACTAAACATGGCATCCAAGGAAATATGATCACAATAATAGTTTCATCGACAAACTTGAAATGTAGGAACTCATCCAAAAGAAATAGAGAATTGTGGAATTTAGGAAATCAAACTCAACATTAACAATTTAGCATGCCCGCAGTATATACCTACCAGAAATAAGGGCCAAAATATACACAGGTGGTAAGAAAAAGTAGCCAATGTTTGTGAAGAGTAAAGACCAGACCTATAGCAGAAATAAAAAGCATCCAAGTAGCAACATTGAAAATGAGTGTTACGCCCTGATTGGCAACCTTAGCTTTTTGGCTTTTTGGCTAAAAATGCCAAAAAGTCATGGTTGCCGGTTTGGCAAAAAAAGCTTAAAAAAACAAAAAGTTAAATCAAAACACAAACTCTCAAAATATTCTATTCAAACTCCCACACTTTTAAAATTCAATAATACTCCTTATTCATAAAGTTATTTACTATCACTACCAACTACATATAATTGTTAATATCAAATATATAGAAGGGTAAAATTATTCACTTTGAACAAAAAGCAAAACAGCCTTTTACCCAAACAACCAACTTTTAAAAAGCTAGCTTTAAAGCTAACTTACAAAACAACCTACTTTGAACCCAATTTAGCTTTTTGACTAAAAACGAAAAAAAAAAACTAGCTTTTAAGCTAGTTACCAACCAGGCCCTTAACAAGCAAACAAAATCCTTATTTTGAACCTATCACAACCCCCTGCCTCCAAAAGGGGAGACACAGAGAGAGAGTGTTCCGATGAGAGCTCAAGCCTCTGCAATTGTTACACCAATAAGCATCAAATTTGAACCCGTTCCCCAAGGCCCAGTCTACCCATCCAATACACAAATAGAATTCAAAATCCCACACAAATTTACTTATATGCAGTTAAATACAAACTTTCCAACGAATGCACAAGAATCAAAAATTAGATATCCTAGTTTGTACATCCACGGTGCTTCTAGTCTACAAGAACCTGTTAGATTTGGGAGAAAGTTTGAAAATCATTTTTTTTTTTGTCTCTAGTTGATTTTTTCCCAAAAAAAAGGGTACATTGTTTTTATTTTTTTTTAAAATGTGGTTCTATTCAAAAGGAAACGAAAAAGTAAAAAACATTCACCAAAAGTAGAAAAATGCCGACTAACGACAAAAAGAGTTCTCTGGGAGGAAACTGACTAAAAAGATTATCCCAAACAAGGCCTCAAGCACGTAGGGGATGCACACCCAATAGGCAAGCAGCAACACAGGAAAATACGTTAGGCGCATGATGAGTGTCAGTCCATAATTTTATATTAAAGGAGGGTGAAAGAGTGAAAACATGAGAAGGTAGGATATAAAAAATATGGAAAATAAAGTTTTAAAGAAATAGATAAGATCATTATCACAGCGTCAGAGAGAGAAGCGAAATAGAGAGAGAGAGAGAGAGAGAGAGAGGAGGAGGAGGAGGTCCAGCCAATTCTTGGCTTGCAGCTCAAAAACAAGAGCTAATGATTCTAAAACTGTAGGTTTAAGACAGAGCTTTCCATTAACTGTCCACTCAAGCCACACAGCCCTGGATTTCTACCTCACCTCTTCCAAACCTGCCAAACTACGAACTATCTCTCACCAGCCATTATGAGTCTCAGACCAACCCAAAATATCATATGGTGGAATGAATCTTATTATGGAAACGTTTTCCTCCTTTTCTTTCAGCCTTGCACAGTGCTACATCCCTTTCTCTTAAAGCTCCATAGTCAGCTTTTTAAACCATAATCAATTTCAAAATAAACAAGCTTGCATTTCATTTCCTTTATTTCTTCCTTTTTGTGCATCAAATTTCTTGTTTAAGAAAGAAGAGAATAAGAGGCGCCCCATTTATTTAAGATTTCGATATTCATTATCACCTTCTAAATTGTGGAAATTCGCCACTTATTGGCTTGCAGCTCAAAAGACAAGAACTAATGATTATAAAACTGTAGGTTAAAGACAAAGCTTTCCATTAACTGTCCCACTCAAGCCACACAGCCCTGGATTTCTACCTCACCTCTTTCAAACCTGCCAAAGTACAAACTATCTCTCACCAGCCATTATGAATCTCTGACCAACCCAAAATATCATGTGGTTGAATGAATCTTATTATGGAAATGTTTTCCTCCTTTTCTTTCAACCTTTGACAGTGCTACATTTCCCTTTTTCTTAAAGTTCCATATCAGCTTTTTAAACCATAACCAACTTCAAAATAAGCAAGCTTGCATTTCATTTCCTTTATTTCTTCCTTTTTGTGCATCAAATTTGTTGTTTAAGAAAGAAGCGAATAAGAGATCCCCCATTTATTTAAGATCTCGATATTCTTTATTACCTTCTAAATTGTGGAAATTCGCCAGTTTCAAAAACTTATTTATTATTATCAGGCCACTTATTTAATTATAAAGTATAACAAAGATCAAAAAACTATAATTAATCTACATTTCAAGCTTTCCATATTATTGAACAAAATCATACCCTCATATTGGTCAGTTCTTGATTTTGCACATTTCTGTCGCTTCTACCATTTAATGCAAATGTTTGTAATTTTCACTACCATTTATAGATGTTAATGATTTTCTTTTAATTGTCATTCCACAAATTGTAATTATTTCTATACCGTGTATATGATGTGTGTTAATGACATTACTTTCTAATATGCTCCACACCATATCTTTATTTTTAGTTCTCCATGGTGTATTTTCAAAACTATTTCCATTCTCAATGTATGATGTTGCTGCTCTAAGCCCAATGTGGCTCAAAAAGATGAACAAGTTGCAAGAAAATGAAGATAAAAAATTAGAACAAAATAACATTAGATAAAACCTGTTTGGTAGAATCCTTTTAACCTGTAAACAAGTAACGAAGTACTCTCTTCTTTATATTTTACTTCTAATAGTAGCATGGATTCTCTAGATAAGCCCGCAACCACTTCCATGCAATACCTTCATCTAAAGTAAGCACTTCTCCATTCCCTTATTGTACTACACCTTTCCAGTCCAACACCAAGCACACATTATTTAGTGGGTTGAGAACACTATGTTTTATGTTGACGTGGTGTAACCAACTAATACATGCGAGTCACATTCCCCTTTAATGAAGGGTCATGCTGGCCGTTGTCTCTCAAATGTAGGGTCATCCCCTAAAAATGTGAGCTCCCGGCACGCATGTATTGGTTGGGCACACCACATCAGCATATTAACATGGTCTTCCGGACCCACTGAATAACTTCTCTAAGCACACACCTAATTTGAGTAGGTATCTTATTTGTCTGTTTTAGGCATTGACCACAGAAACAGTGAGAAGTAAAAAACAGGAAAAAGACTACCAAGCATGATTTGACACACAATTACTCAAAACAAAAAACGTCATCAAGTCGTTTCCTGCCATGAGTGGTAAGGAAAAATAAAGAGTGAATACAATATATACAAAATCTATCATGTAAACATAACCTATCATCATCAACTCATTTGTTCCAATCCCATCAAAACCAAGGGAATTGTGGCCATCTAGATTAGCAACAGACTTTTCACTGGAAAAATACGAACCAAGAATCTAAAGCAAGCAAATAAATGCTAACTAGCAAGTAAATTTAAAAGTACCTGTAGATGTCGAATTAATGGTATCCCTTTTCTTTGCCTCTTCAGTTGCCAATGCTCGTGGATCACTTTAATTGCTTCCATAGGCCCAACCCCAACCATGAACTTTTCAATTTCGTCAGATGTAAAATGATCGCTCTGTTTGGAATATGCAACCTTCTCAAGCATGTCCATTGTCTTCTCAAACAACTCTTCAGATATCTCTTGAAATTTACTCCCATGAGCATGCGAAGCCTTTTGACTTTCTGAAATCCACTTCTCATCCTCACTGTCCATGTCATATAAAATACGGGATGGATCCATAGCCATATCAACATCATTCTCAACCTGCTGAAAGTACTTGGGAGAGCAGAGAATGAATGGTGATTCTATTCCATTATCATCACTTTCCTCTATCAGTCGAACTCCAGGAATGGGGATGTTCTTAACTGAAGCAGCACGAACGTTCCGATTATAGCACTCTTCATGCATCTCCTTGAAAAGCATCCACTGGCTCCTGTCAGGAAACTCCAAGACCCAATCCTTTCCTCCTTTCCACATCATAGCATGCGTATAGCGGTTAGTTGACCCAGGCTGCAGAAACTGATGTGCTTTGTATGAATACTTTGTACTTCCAGTAAGTTTAACTGCAAGTCTCCACTCATTGTGGTCTGCAAGTTCTAATACAACCTGTGCCCCACATTCTCTCCAACCTCTATCCCCAGTTGTAATCAACACATTTGCATCACAAGCCAACACCTCCAGGTTTCTATGAGAATTTCTAGACTCATCTAAGGTCCGCTTCTCATTAGCTTTCCTGATTCGTTTGTAAGGAAGCTCTCTTTGGTTATGCATTTTGTGCTTTGAGCTAAAATCAAAAACTCCAGAAGGCAAAGTATATTGAACCTGAGTTCGTGGCTTCCTAGGTCCATTGCCAAAGCCATTGTGGATAAAGTCTGCCTTTCCATTGGGCCATAAGTGGGAGGCATCTCCAAATGAAGAACTTAAGCTATTTCTGCTGCGATGCCAAATACTTCTAGGGCCAATAGGGTTTGGGCTGTGGACAATGGCATCACCCGTATTCCAAGCCAGATCAGAAGACTGTGTGGAACTGGTTGATTTATCATCAGCAGGCCTTTCAACTTGATCCAATGATGGAATTTCAACTCTCAAGCCAGTCAAACTAGAGTAAAACCTGGACTCAGACATGTCCACAGACGCATGATCTTTGGCAACCAAAGGCTGCACTGATGTAATAAATTGTTCCGGCTCTAGGCTGCGGAATCCCGATTTCTGTGATAGCATAACTACACTGGAATTTTCTTCAGGATCTGTTGAGCAGGCAGAAGTTCCAACAATACTTAACTTGCCATTGTTCTGAGATGATTTTACAAAACCACCATGGTTGCATTCTGAAATAGCATCAGTCCCCAACTGTGATTTGGCACGAAGCAACCATCCAGAGGACTCGGCTTCCCTCAAAGAAGTTCTCGGATTATCCCCAGGAATTATTTCTGAAACATACTCAGAGAAACCCTGAATTAGAGTGCAGCCGTCTACGACTGGAAGGCCTGTGTTTTCTGAATGATCGAGTGAGCACCTCGTATCATGATCCCGAAGATTGACGCAAGCAACACTATTTTCCATAAGCAGCTTGAGATGCAGGCTAAGAAAGAAAGTAGGTGCTGCAGAAAAGGAAAGAGCAAATGGACGAAATTTGCCGTGCTTCACATCAGAGTTAGAAAAAGACGGGTTTGTAGCTACTCTGCACAACTCTCTACAACTACCAATGGGCATAAGACCCTCCATAGATTTCTTCCTTAGACCCTGTCGATGGTGAAACACGAAGCAGTAAATCTCTGTGACATAAACTTAAAACGAGAAGCACACCCAACATTTCACAGCCTAATATGCAAAAAGGAGAATAGCCTGCAATACTACTACTCATCTTACTTGGCATTTAAATAAATGCATAAACAAAAGGGAATAATGGAGAAAAGAAAAAAAGGCGCTCCAGAGTCAAGCAAAAAATGGAAGAAGAGCTTTTCCATAAATTAAAAAAAAAAAGGAAAAGAAGAGGAATGAGACCAAAAAAAAAAGTACATTAGAAAGAAAGAAAGGAGAAAGATTTCTTCTTTTTTTTCTCTCATATGTAGCAATAAGGGCAGCCAATGGTTTGGCATTAAACTAGGCCTATTAACCTTGATGTTGTAGATTCGAATTAGAGGGCAGGCACTTTGTGCTTTCAACGTTAGGTCTATACCCAATCTACCCCTCCCAGACCTCCATTAATGGGGACAAAACATGACTTACTTTACTTTTTGGTAGAAATAAAATAACAAAGGAAGATAGAAAGAATCCAAAGCCAGAGACCACAACCAAAGGAACTTTTTAACTATTTTTTTCCCACTTTTCATTCTCTTTTTTTGGTGGAACATTCACAAACCAAAGTACAGAGAAGGGAGAATACCTCAAATGTGGAGGGCTCCCTGTCAATAGAACTTGTGTAATTACAACCACCTTCCAGTGCCTTGATGTTATCATATGTGCACTCGGACAAAGGTAGTTGCTTAGTGAACAAACAATGCTGCTGGAGCTTGCAATCTAGGTACAACCACTTCGACTTTTTCACTTTGGAGAAACTATAGAATGCAAATACATGCTGCTTTCTAAGATCGTCAATGCAAGAAAGTTTAAATCTGATTGAAGTTACTGGCATTTGCATATCAGCGTACTTCCTCTGTTCGTTAGCTTGGTAAAATACTCTCAGGACATGGAAAACAAAAGTTACAACCTGCTTCAAGCCACCTTCAAACAATAGAAACCTCAATCCAACAAAATTATCAACAAAAAGCATCTCCAGGTGAATCTTAGGCCATGTAGTCATAACAGTGCCATAGTGAACCAGCAACATAGTGCGGAGCAACCAGGAGTTCTCTACACCAAAGTACCCGAGGATAGGAACTGAAGACCCTAACTCAAACCTCAATTTTTTAGATTCTACCAAGTAAATAGTTAATTTTAACAAGCCTGAATTATCAACTGACCACGATAACCCCTCAGAATCCAAGTGTCCATAAGAAATATCATAAACTTTAGACGTACGGAGGTCACAACCACAACCAGTGGAACCAAGCGAAGTAACAGACACAAGGTCACTTCTACATGCATTGTTGTCATCTGGCGCATTAATCAATCCTTTGTCTTTATAGCGAAGCCGTCTCCTAAAATAAACGACAGGTGATTTGCTATCTTTGGAGCTACTAGTGCCTTCCAAGACAGATTTCTCATTGCTTCTAATATCAGTGCATCCAACTGCCAATGCATAATTACTGGATTTATTCATATCCCTTTCGGAGGAACCCACGTCCAAACACCCACATGGATCATCAATCTTGGAAGACAGCACAGCAGGCACAAAGTGTGATGACAGGGGGGATGTTTTACGCCTTTTTGAAACACCAAGAGAAGATTTGACCTGACGAGAAGCACGTGCCAACCATGAGATGATGGGCTCTGAATCCAAATGGCTGCCTAAAAAGCTATCATCATCAGTGGCCAAGTCTCTTTTTCCGTCGTTATCATGTTCACTTACCGTACTTGCTGTTTTGGCATCCATCTTATGGGGAACTTCACTAGGGAGAAGCAAGAGTTTGAATCTCTCATTTCGAAGGTTAATCCACTCTTCATCTCGGTCGTCATACTTGATGTGATGAAGGTTTCTTTTGGGATCATAATCATTCACGAGGCCATAATACCAACTCTCATCCAACGGCCAAAAAACCTTGATCCTCCTGTTCAACAACCAGTATGCATCCAAGTCCTTGGAAAGAATCTCATAGAAATGTCGTCTTTTCCTCAACAGGCCCTCCTCTTTGTGATGTTTCCTCGGCCGCAAGACTCTGCTAGCAGCATCTACAGATGCTGACAAAAAGCCAGCCGATGAGTTTGCCCCACGATTAACAACACCCTGACCAGATGGGACAAAGAAAGGCAATCTATTTGTACTAGGTGATCCAAGACATTTGCTTTTTGAAGGAAACCCAGTACAGCTTGTATCAAATCGAGACGAAAGCATCCTTGCTGCATTCTGCTCAAGGTTCTCCTCATCCTCATCTTGCGAACTGTCACATACATTATTCGAACTATCAGCCAGAGGCTCAACCTTTTTTGCTAGGCTTTCACTGCCTGATGCCGAGTCATTCCTTTTCCTGTGATTGCGGCTTCGACTGTCTGATGCCAAGCCGTTCCTTTTCCTGTGATTGTCGCTTTCACTGCCTGACGCCAAGCCGTTCCTTTTCCTTTGATTGCGGCTTTCACTGCCTGATGCCAAGCCGTTCCTTTTCCTTTGATTGCGGCTTTCACTGCCTGATGCCAAGTGGGTTTTTTTCCTATGATCAGTCAGGCACTTTTCAGAAGATACATCACCATTATTTACAATCAAATGACCATCTTCCTCTTTAACAGGCCTAGCTGAATTCACCCTACTACTACTATTTTCTTTCAAATCATCAAATCTTGTCTTCCCGTTAACCTTGGGAGAAACAATTTTACTTGCAGATTCATCATTTAACTGAGTAATCTGCTCAGCTGAACTAACATTACCATCAGGAAGACCCAAACTCTTCGAAACTTGACTGCCCTCAAATTTCTTGCATTCACCATTCAACTTGGCAATTTGATCCCCAGAACCACCAACTCTACCAGAAGATGTTACCAATGACCTCGAAACTTTATTGCTTTCAAATTTGTTGCGCCCCACAAAACCTCGTCGGCGCTTAGGAATTTGAATAACATTCCCGCAGTCATCCAAGTTAAGAGAAATGCTGTCGAACCCGCTACTGCTATCCAAATTCTGCCTCAGCCCTGATTGCGACCTCCCCGAATTGAGTGAATCTGAATTTCCCCGATCACCATAAACTTCATCTAAACTGTTCCTACCTTTCTTGCCCGCCGGTTCCAAACTACTCAGCGACACCTCTTTCCTACTCTTCCTCTTCTTCTTCCTAACCTGCCCTTCATCCACTACGCCACTCTTCCACTTAGTATTACCCTCTTCTACTGAAACCGTAGATTTATACAGACTCTGAAGGTCCAGCGATCTAGTTTTCCTGGCAATTTCAGCACCACCAGACTTTCCCGCGCTATTTTCCATCAACAATCCCTCGATCCAACCACCCCAAACCAAAACCCCCAATTTTCATATCCCATCATACGAATTCATACCCAAATTTTAAGATCTGTAAACCACACACACATCACAAACAAACAAAAACTTCAAAAACCCACCACAGATTCAAACACCACCCCACACCAACCCCTCTTACACGCAAAAAATTAAGCATTTCTCGAACCCAAATCGATCAAAACCAAATCAAACAACACATGCACGACACACTTACCTCGATCAGCGAGCACGAAACGCCGACATAGCCATCGAATCGCGAAGATCAGGCCCACGTAGCATCACTTAGACGGATTTCATTCTCGGCGAGTTCGATTCGAAACCCTAGATTGATTTGTCGATTTTCGGATTTTTCTTCGATTTTTAAAATCTAAATTTTTCTCTTTTTTTTTTTTACCGTAAGCGACGCGGAGAGAGAGAGAGAGAGAGAGAAAAGAGGGGTAGGGTTTCTTGGGGTTCACAACGAAAGGTTTTAGATTTGCCCGAAAATAATATATATATATATAAATACATATATAATAATTGCTTTGTACCTAGGATGATCGTGACCGTTGGATTCCGAATCCGAGGGTCGACATCGGGTCTGAGTAGTTGGAAGCAAATAAAGATCGAGCTTCTTACAGATAAATGGATGGTGGAGATTTGGTGATTCAGTTACATGGATGGATGAGATGAGATGGTAGTTTGGGAATTGTTCGATGGTTAAGCAAGCGGGTAATGAAATGTTATATTTGCGAAAAAGCTTAATCCCAACTTTTCCATTTTTAGGTTTACCATTGACCCTGATGTTTGAGTTAATTACGGAAGTGCCATGGAGTTTTCAAAAAGAAAGAGCGGTGACGCGCCAGAAAGGACTTAGTTGAATACTCGCGCGGGAGGATAGTGAATTTATAATCGCTTTTCGTGACTGACACGTGTTCGATGTGATGTTAATTTACAAAAATACCTAGCGGATGGAGTTAGAGTGAGGCGCGTGTTGGTCACGGACGTTAGTAGGTGGTGGCAGATACCCTAGTAAAGCTCGTAGCTCTTAGTCGTGACGTAGTCAATGGAAAAATGACAAAAGTAAGTTTTTACCGTACTAATTTGGTGAATAAATGTGTTTTAGGATGGTTCTAGCTCTTGTTTGGTATTTTTATTTTATTTTTTTGCTTTAAGGCCTGTTTAGTATAATTTTTAAGTTGATTTTTTTATTTAAAAAAACAATTTTTAAAATACCCTGATTTCCAAAGAAAGCTAGTTTAACCTCTCTTTTTTTTCCTTTCCGTCTCTTAATCTATAAAAAATTAATACATATTTTAAATATTTTAATTTTTTTTTTAAATAAAATTATTATAATACTTTTACTTAAAAAATTCTAACATACTCACAAAAATAAAAAATATCATGTCAATATCCAAAACATTAAAATTAAAAACAAGTGTATTTTCAACATTTTAATAAAAAATTTAAAAACTATTACAAAAAAATATTTCAAACATTATGGCCTCGTATGATTAACTTGTTTATAAACAAGTTTGACTAAGTTGATAAAATTAATTTTTTGGTTTTTAGTAAACATTTTTTATTATTTAGTTAAATTTTTATATTTTATAGACTTCTCTCATTGGGACGAGTCGAAAAAATAAAAAAATTTTGATTAAAATATTTTAAAAAAATCAAAAAAAATAAAAATAAACAAAAATATCAAATGAGTGAGTTTATAAGTAAAATAAACAAAAAAACAAAGCATGTCAAACGGGACCTATAACTTTTTTTATTCTTTTTTTTTTTTCTACGTAAGCTAAATCTCAAACAAGACTTTTTAGACACCTTAACAAGCACTAAGTTGTATTGTTTGATTTTTTTATAAGCTAATTAGTAATTGCTTTTTTTTAATAAAGACAAAATATATAAATTTCAGACACTTTAATTTTTTTAAAAAAAATAAAATAATTATAATACATTGAAATAAAAGTTAACTTTATTCTCAAGTTTTTTCTTTATAAAAAAAAGTGTTATTATTCTAAACATTACAATTTTTTAAGAAAAAATAAAAACATTTAAGATCTGAAAAAATAGAAAGTTACTATAAACAAATTATCTTAGGCAATTTTTTTTTATGAAAAAAAAAATTTTAATTAAAATTTTAAGACATTTCAAATAGAAGTTGACTTGCCAAATTTTAAATATTAGGATTAAATAATGTCAAGTATGACACTTGAATTTATATTTGATTTAGAGAGGGATAATATTTATCTTATATTTGATTTGTAACTGTCAAGGGTGATTTTAAATGCACTTTTTTATTTGGAGACCCATTTTAAGCATAGAAATATTTGTACATGATGCATTAATACTTGTACTCTAAAAAATAAATGTGTATATTTCAAATTACCCAACTGCCAAACAAAATTAAAATAACAAAATTATATAAATTTGTTGCTAACAATTGAGCATAGCGTTACCACACAATTGATTCTTAAGATATATTTTTAATGAGCATAAATGCATCCAAGCAACTATGTTTTTTAGTAATTTACATAACATTAAATTACATAACTGAATTTTTTTAGAATTTAAACCAATTTAAATAAGTGATTGGACTTTAAATAGATAAACACAATAAATAATAAATACTTCAAGAGTATATAGTTATTATATAATACATAAAAGTGCATAAGGAAAAAAAAAACTCGCATGCATTGTGAAACTATCGCGCGCACGCCCCCGTAAAAAAAAAAAACCATCCAATTATTTAGATGTGTCAATAGTTGAGGGGACATCTTTCTCTCTAAAATAATACAATTAGAGTTTTTCTTAAGTTTTCTTTAGGGGAAGCGGCAACGGTCGCGCTCCCCTCTCTCAAATCATCTATTCTTTTCTTTTGTTATTTTTTTTATTTAGTAATTTTTTTGTCTGTTTTTATCTATCTTTTTTCTTTAGTTTCAATTTTTTTATTTCTCTTTATGCTTTGTTTTTTTTTCTTTTTTTTTTTTTTTGCTGGTGACCGAGCAACTATCGTCTATCAATGACGAAGCAATTTTGATTCGGCAAGCTTTTATTTTTCGGCGATTAATCCTGTTGAGTTTATATTGTCTTGCGTGGAGATTTGATGTATTTTCTTTGCGAATGCTGTTTTTCCTTCTTTTGTGAGTGTTCTTTACTCATTTTTAGAGTTGTTTTATGTTGGAATCTGTGAATTTTATTGGCCATTGAAATTCATATTTCAATAGCTAGATCAATTACAATTGAATTGGCCATTCAATTGCAATTGAAGCTTGAAAACCAACAGCCATGAGTGGTTATTGATTTTCAGAGAATAAATCCTCCATAATGAAAAGGCATGTTACAGAAGAGGAAGAGGAAGAGACAGAGAAGAGAAAGAGACAGAGAAGAGGAAGAGACAGAGCCAGATGCTCTGTAGGTGTTCTCTCAGGAGAAGAGGAAGAGACACAGTATGGAATTCAATAGCCTGGAATTCAATTGCCATGAGTGGCAATTGAATTCTCTGTGGCTATTTACTTCTCTGTGACCCCTCTCCTTCCTCTGTGGCTATATAAGGGTTGTCTCCCTCTGAGAAAAAAGACAAGACAGAAATCTCCAATCCAGATATACCGAGAGACAGAAGGTGAGAAAGTTGAGATACAATCCTCGGTTAC
>JAOTRH010102773.1:826-15806 GCA_034768845.1 Heliamphora exappendiculata
CTGATTTCCCGGAGCTGGACCTGGTGGGCAATGATGCGGCGCTGATAGAGGATAACGAAAAAAATGATGCTCATGGCCAGTGTGAGCATGGCACAGATACCGATGACTATCATGATGCTGAGGTTCATGGCCTATGGCAATGGTTTGCGGGATAAAGCTATGGCTAAAAGCACGTTCAAGATAATATTTATTACGAGGAAAAACAATGACCATAGCAATTGGAACAGGTGATTGTCTGTAGCCATGAGGTAGTCGCTGAAGAGGAAGAGGAGAAAATTGCCGGAGCCGTAGACAAGGAATGCGCAATATACCCAGAAGCTGCGGGATTGCTCGAGGAAGAGGAATTTCTGCTCGAGCAGCATACGGTAGAGCCCCCAGATGGAGTAGACGATGTAGATGAAGTAGAATACGCTGGCCCCGGCGGTATTGAATTTCCAGGGGGAGGTGTGGATGGTGGTGGCGACAAAGTAGGTGGTGAGCAGGGCTACGAGGCTGTAGAAGGCCCACATGTAGCGGGCAAAGAGGCTGCGGTAGATGCAGGACACGAACATGAACTCGGCGAGCACAAAGAGATTGGCGGCCCAGTAGTGATTGGTATGCAACAGGCGCTTACAGGCGTTGATGATCAAATCGAAAAGGAGCCCTGTTGCGGCGTATTGCCACAACAGGGACTGCTTTTCCCGGCGGCCTGCCCATAGGGGTATGGCCGGGGATATGATGGACAATGTCAGGAACAAGATCTGGAAAACATCCATGGGGTTCTGTTATGGGTATACGCCGCTAAGATCGGCACAATATAGCAACCGGGACTCGCTATCTACGAGCCTGAATGCTATGGAGTTGCCGCCGGGTGTGCCGATGAGGCTGATGGTCTTGGTGACGTATATGATCGCGGCATCTCTGAAGTAGGTCATCATTTCGTTGAAGAAGTAGAGGGAGAAGGAGAGGATATTGTCTGGCGGCGCTGCAGGGTATTGCGGGGGTTGCAGGAGCATGATGTCCTGATTGGTGGTGGTATCGGAGAGATCTGCCTGGAACACGACGTTGCTGAAGCCGCAGTATTTGTCTTTGAGGTAGTCTTGTACCTGGGATACGGGGATGGGGATGTCGTCGGGGATGGCGGTCTGGTCGTCGTTATATTGTTTGAAGAAGAGTGCTTTGCGTTTTATGTATTCTTCTTCTGTGATGCAGTGTACTACGAGTAGCCACTTGGCGATGCCTGCGAGGGGATCTTTGGAGCTTGGGGCGACTATGGGCCCGATGGTTGGTCTGTGTTTACTTACTTGCTGGTGCATAAAAGTTGGTTTAAATGATTAAGTGCGTTCAATCGTTTTTAAAGATACTCCCGTGCATGTGGCAATTGCAAGTGCTGCGGGCTGTAATGGCGTTTTTTGCTGCTTTTTGCGCGATTTTCCGCTGAAATGCGGTGGTGTGGTGCGTAGAAATACGCATGGTGTGCGCGGGGATTATACTGGTAAATATATGGCAGTTGCTCTCTTGCGGGTGGCTTGCGGGCGGGGGAATTTTACAGCGCCAAGCGCTTTTTGAAGGATGGAGCTGCCACCATACAAAAAAACGGGCCTGCCTGCGGGGTACACATTGCAGGGGCGTATTCCTGAAAAGCCTGATGAGTAGGGGATTTTCTCAGCGGTCAAAAAACTTTATACACATGGCAAACGAAAACAAACACATTGCGGCGCTCTTCCCGCTGTGCCTTGATGGGGCATCGACGGTAGGTACGGATCCTACCTTTCACTTGTCGTTATTGGTGGATCCTCTTCGCCATTCGGTGACGGGGGTGGTGGAAATGCGGCAGCATACGCCGCCGCCCTTTGTGCGGTTTAATGTGACGGGTGCTTACCATGAGCTGGTATTCGGGGCGCAAACGCAGTATGTGATCACGCTGCAGGGGCAGTATTTCATACCGCTGCTGCCGCCACAGATAGGCGAGATAGTGGTGCAGTTCTCTGCTGTGATATTGCTGAATGGGGACCTGAATGGCACTGGTACATTCCACTATGGCAGGTATGTGGTGGAACAGGCAGGGATAA
Organism: Heliamphora exappendiculata; assembly: GCA_034768845.1. NCBI lineage: Eukaryota > Viridiplantae > Streptophyta > Magnoliopsida > Ericales > Sarraceniaceae > Heliamphora > Heliamphora exappendiculata. Next base: position 2,878 of record JAOTRH010102773.1, read on the forward strand.
CAAAGGTACCGTGCTGCTAAATGATCAGATACTGCATACCCGGCAAATGTGAGGGATGCTGACTGAACTGCCCCGGTGGCCATTGCCCCGGGGGGTGTTGGTGCAAAAGAGGTTGCTGTTTTCAGCAGCCTTTTTTGCTGTGTGGAGGAGGTTAGGAACTGGAAGTATTTGAAGTGGTATTAAAGAAGTCGTCTCTTATCTTGGCGATTGGGTTATGCCATTTGTAAGTCTCAAGTAACTGTAATAATGTTTCGCCATATAGTTCGGTCACAGCGTCAGCAACATGGTCATTACTTCTGATAGCAAAAATAATTCCAAGTACCGCGGTTTCTGCAATTGGGCCGCTTTGAGGATGTTTCTTGTGTAATTCTATTAGTTCCTGTATCTCTTTGTTTTCGATATCCGAGTCTTCACTGCTTTTGCCTCTTAATATGATGATCGTTAAACATCTTGCTATTCGTAGTGCTATTTCCTCGTTTCTTTCGTGTATTCTATATAGTTCATACAATAATGGTAACCAGGTTGTTGTTACATCGGTTAAATCCTCAAAATCGGAATGGATCGAGAGATTAAATACGCCCATTGAAAAAGCCAAAGCAATTTTGGCATTCTCGTTGTATTCATTAGTGAGTTTCAATAATCGAGGCAACCATTGTTCCCGAATATCTTTTGCTCTGTTTGCAGATCCAAGGTATTTTGTGATCGTGACCATAGCCCTTGCCAGTTGAAAAGATATTTCAGTATTGCCTTTAAATTGTTCGTGAATCGTAGAAAGATAGGGTATCCATTTTTTCTCAATTTCTCTCTGTCCTTTCGAACCTAAGCTATATATCAGATTCGCAATGCACTTTGCCAATCGTAAAGCCATTTCTGCATTGTTTTGAAATCTTGTATTCAGGTCGATTAACAGGGGTATCCAGATTTTTTGTGTTTCTTTAGTTCCGGTAGGTCCCATGTTATTGGTTAAGTTAACAATGCACTTTGCCAATCTTAGCGTTATTGCTGTGTTTGTTGGGAACCTATTACTGATCGTTGATAATTCAGGTATCCATTTTTCTTTTATTTCTTTTACATCGCCTGGCCCTAATCGCTTTGTGAGATTATAAATGCATTTTGCCAATCTCAGAGCTATTTCAGAATTATTTTCAAATTGAGTGCAGAGCATGAATAATTCAGGCAGCCACTTTTCTTTTGTTTCGGTCAGACCCAATGGGCCTAAGCGATTTGTTAGATTGAAAATGCATTTTGCCAATGATAAAGCAATTGCAGGGTTGTTTTGATACCGTTCGCTAAATGCGAATAATTTTGGCAGATAAATCGTTTTCGTTTTTTCGATTCCAATGCCGTGCAGATGTGTAGTAATATTGAAGAATAGCGAAGCCGCATAAACTGTCGCTGTTTCGTCTAAATTATCATAGGAGGCATTTTGATATAAAATCTTCTCTACCTGTTCATAAATGTCTTTTCGATGTATAGGAGGCGCACAGATAAAATCCTCATGGATCAGAGAGTATGTCCACCATGTATATTCCGGAAACAGATCCCAACAAAGATCATTGATCTTTATTATTTCGCTTTCGAGGCCTTTCTGCAAATACTCTGTGAATAAAGTCAACAGGAAATGTTCGCCCAGGATATCGGGTTCCAATCCGGTATAAATATCGCCTGCTTCTGTATGTATCCGATCAGCAACCATATGGAAGATTTGTTCCACCTTTTGTGGCTCGACAGTTTTCAGATCTTCGGTAATAATTTCTTGCAGGTCATCTCTGCTCAGACCCCGGGCTATAATATTAATTGCCTCCAGTTTATTGATAGTGTTCTTATGCAGTCTATACCCTTCTATATGTGACCAGACTTTTGTTTCCAATCGTTTGATCTGATAATCCAACAGGTCTCCTATGTCCCAACTACGAATCTTTTCGTTCTCGATGATGGCGATGGCACTGAAAAAGGCAAATAGAGGGCGATATTGCGGGTCTATCTTTTTGAGTGCGACAAGTATGCTGTCTTTTCCCTGTTTGAAGTGGTGTAATTGTTCATTGCCTGTTTTTGCAGCCCAGTTATACATTATCTTCCAGGCGAGTTCTTCAGATGAATTCAGCTGGAGCGGTTGCTTGCGGTTGCCATGTGTTGCATCCCTGATCTCGGCATGGCCTTGCATGATGGTTTTCCATTCATCTGTCATTTCCCTATTGAGGAGCAATACACGCACTTTGTGCTGTAAAGAATGCCGGTTGTTGTGGAGGGTCTTCAGCATATCGGTGACGGCTTGCAGGTTGGCCAATGCATAGTCGAGGACGATGAGGGTAGGGGCTTGCGGAGCAAATTGTTCCCATCTGTCAGTGGTCCTGAGGCTGTAAAATCCGTTGTGCTGATAGGTGCCAGTTGCTTCTTTACATAACTGTAGCGCCAATCTGCTCTTACCCATACCTCCGGATCCGGTAATCATCCACCAGCGATATATGTGGTTATCGTCGAGAAAATCGTGTAGCTGGCTTTTGTCTTCGTTGCGACCAGTGAATTCGGTCATCTGTGCCTTGAAATCGGTGCGGTAATCTTCGGGATCATCTACGCTGGGCAAATACAACCGCGGCAACCATTCATCTTTTGAATGGCGGACGAGCTGATCGATTCGTTGCAATAGCTCTGCATGGCTGGACTGCAACTGGGAAAGGGCTGCGGCGATCTTAGTGGTAATATCGTGATGGGTAGTACCGAGGCCAGAGATGATGCTATCGAGTTTGAGATCGGCACGGGTGGCGAGCTCGTTGAGGATGGTGATATTGCGGAGTGTGTCGTGGCCATTGATGATGGCTTGCTCAAGCAGATGCTTGAAGTAAATAGTGCGAGCCTTATCATCGATCTTCAGCTCATTGGTAAAGGCAACTGGGAATTTTTGCCTGAATCTTGCGGCAACAAAGGTGCATATCTCATCGGCACTCATGCTGGTATCGCTCTCGAGAACGGTGGTACCTGCCTGACGGATCACGGCATCGATACAGGCATCGGGAGTGAGTTGAGCGCCGCTGCTGAGTATGGCTTCTATTGCAGATTCATTGCACATGATATCTTCAAGTGTGCTGAAGAAATAGTGGATATGTGTGTGCTTCATGGCGAATGGTATTGCCATTGAATGGCTTCCCCAGCCATTCGCGAAGTGATGGTGTTAGCCCGGTATCTGCCAGCATTTCGGCTTCTATATCTTTACATGCGAGCTTGTAAGCATTGGTAAAGGCGTGCTGCAATTCGTTAGGCACTTCGGGCTTCAATGATTTTACAGTTTCCTTGAGGCTGTCGCCTACAAAATCGGGTGCCAGCTCTTTGGCAAGGTCTATCATTCCTTTGCCTATGCCGAGTGCCGCTGCACTGGTGGCTGCACTGGCAGCGGCTGTTTCATCGTGGGTAAGATTTTTCAGTACAAAGTATAATGTGGTGTATATGGCCAGCGCTGCAAAGTTCTTTACTCGTTCTGAAGTGTGCTGTTTGCTCATCGAAATGTATTGTTGAAATCTTAAAATAATCAGTTACAATATAATAAATGTATGCTGATCATTATTTTATGTGTGATGTATGGGCTGTGGCTGAAACAAAAAAAAGGCTGCCCGGAATGGGCAGCCTTGTATGTGCGGGATGGTTGTAACCAGTGCGGGGCTTATGTGTTGAGGCCGAGGGTGATCATGTGGGCATAGGCGAAGGCGTCGTTTTTGTAGCCGTCGTGGTCGCCGAGCTGGGTGGCGTGGAGGCCTACTATGTCGCCGTGGGTGTAGATGCTGTAGTATTTCGGATTGGGTTTTGCGCCTTCTTTGGCCATGTCCATTTTTTTGAACTGGCGACCTGAGTTGTCTATAGGTCCGTTGGTGCCGATGGCTGGTGTGGAGATATTGACGGTGCGGTACCACCGGCTCAGTTGTGTGTCTTTGCCGGAGTAGGTGCATACTACGGGGCCATCTACGCGGCGGCAAAGGTCGTTGAACGCATAGGCGGGGGTGGCTCCCTGGATGAGGAATGCGGACTTTGCAATGCCGGGCTGCATGACGCTGAGGGCTCCCCTGATGACCTGGCACCCGAGGCTGTGACCTGCAAGGTGTATACGGGCGCCTATCTGCGAGGAATAGGCATTGAGCAATTTGCCGAGGGCTTCGCCTACTGTGGCAGCATATGTTTGTGCTACCATGAATGAGGCCATTTGTGCTATGACGTTGTTGGAATACTGCGCTATCCACATGACGCCGCATACGCCGATGCTGACGGGCTGACCGCTTGCGTTTTTTCCGCTTTTATGGAAGTGGCTGAAGTAGCTGTTGTAAATGCTGCGGGCATCGTGCAGGGTATTGCTGAAGCCGTGTATCATGAGCACTACGTCGGTGAGTCCGCGCTCCTTGACCATGCGGGCGAGGTTGCTGATGGCGTCTTTGTCTTCGAGCTCGAGGTTGTGGGTGATCTGCAGCTCGGTATAGGGGATGTTGCCGCCTACGGATGTGGGGGCGTCGGTACTGGCTGGCAGCTTGACGTTGGTGTAGTTGGTGGCGTCGGATGCGGCTTTGATGATGATGGCTATTTCGTTGACATCCCGGAACCTGTTGTTGAGCCCGGCTACGCTGACGCTGTAGCTATGGTCGTGGATATTGCAGGAATCGAGGCGGAAGCCGCCGCTCCATACAACGGCTTTGATCTTGATGGTGGCGATCTTGCTGCTGCCTGTGCTGAGATCGATGGTGGCGTAGCAACCACCCATGAGTCCGCCGCGGGAGTTGATATAGTCCTGCTTCTGATGGCGGGCAGGTATCTTCTTGAAAAAATCGCTGCTGATGGTCATGTCATCCATGTGGATGGTGGTTTGTACCATGTGGTTGGTGGCGTTCTTAATGATGAACTGCGACCGTGCGTAGTCTATTCCTAACATGATTTGTATTTGAAGGGATGATGAATGATTGTTGGTGTGTTTATGCTTTTGTTTTCATGCGCTCTTCGGTAATGGTGGCGCAGTGGTGCACCATCTGGTTGTCGGCAAAGTCGTTGAGCAGCACGGCCAGCTTGTCGGCGCGGAAGCGGGATACGATGTTCTGCTGCACCCATGCGTAGGTTTTGGAGTCAAAAGGTGCTTTGGTGCCGAGCAGGGGTGATGATGCCTCGCTGAGCGATGCTACGCTTTTGGCCGCATGGAGGGTTTCGCCACTGGATGTGCCTTGCAGCTGGAAGATGGTGACGTCGGCATTGGCTTGTCCCTCTTTATTGAGGCTGTTGAGCGCAGCGATGATCTTGTTGTAGTCGCGTGTTTTGTACGCATTGTCGCTGTATGAGTCGTACTGGTGTACGTTGCCAAAGCCTACGTTGCCGTTGTTGAGGAAGAGGATGCGTTTCTTCTCTGTAATGAGCTGGTTGTAAGTTTTACCGATGTCTTCTTTGCCGCCCTTTACAATGCCGGAGCCGTTGAATATGGTGTTGAAGCAGGCGTCGACAACAGCCTGGGTGGGTTTCATGGCATTGGTAACAAAGCCGGAGTAAGAGAGTGCTACTACCACGATCTCTCCGGTATTCTGCGTCAGGAAGTTTTTTACATCTGTGAGGAAGCCGTTGTAGTCCTGGCCGGGAATGAAGGCGTGCTGGTGGTAGAGGGTAGAGCCGGAGAGCAATTGCCCTTTGGTGCAGTAGCCGGGCCTGAAATCGAAATAGCGGATGCCGAGCTCGAGCATTTTGGCGGTGGTATCTTTCTGTGTGACGCCGAGGTTGATGAAGGCGCGGCTTGCCTGCATGAGCCCTACTGTGGATACTGCTGTGCCGATAACGGGAATGAAGTAAGTTGCATTCTTCACGATGTCGGGGACGCCCAATGCTGATTCGTTGACGAGGTACATGCCGGAGTCGTGTGCGCCTGGGAGCAGAAAGTAAGAGAATGGTGTGTTGCCATAGTTGCTGCTTTTCCTGATGAGGTCTGTCATCCATGTTTTCTGGCTCGTGGTGACGTACATATAGCCTACGTGCTTATCGCCGGAGCCGGAGTCGTAGAAGCCATAGCATATGTCTGCTCCGTTTTTTCCGGTGATGGAGGGCGTTTGGAGCATATTGCTCATATCGCCGCTGGTGACGTTGCCGGTGGTTGGCGATACTTCCACATATTTAGTGGCTATCGCGGTGCCGGTGTTTTTTTCCTGGGCAGAGAGTGTAAAGCGGCCCGACTTCTCGAATGTGCTGAGGTCGGAACGTTTCATTTCTTCGGAGCCGCTGGTGTGGTGCTCGCGGCCATCGGCAGAGATGGTGATGTCGTTGTGGCCGCGGCACTGTACTTTGATGGAGGCGTTGACCTTGCCATCGAGAAAGGCATAGTACTCGATGCCCTTTGTGAAGTTGACGCCGGCAGCATCGGCTGCTTTACCAAATACAGACGCGCCTGCTTCTACGCCGTCTTGTGTTTTTTTGACGATGAATTTTCCGATGTCGGAGATGCTGAATCCCATAGTTGTTTGTTTTTATTAGTGAACGAAAGTTTTTTGTGATGTTAGAAGCTGTGGGTATGTTGCCAAGCCTGTAGCATACTGCCGCCGTCTTTGATGTCGACTTCGTAGAATGTTTCGGTAAGCTGGCCATGGCGCAGCGTGAGGACTGCAAAGCCATTCCTGACGAGGCTTTTCTGCTTCTCTTTGGTGAAGCCTGCGTTTTCGTGGGCGTAGTAGGCTACTTCGTTGATGAGCTTGCCATTGGTGCCGGTGAAGTAGTAGCCATCGCCATAGGGTATGGCGCCGTTGCCTACGCACCTGAGCTGGGGGTGGCGGCCAAAGGCGGTGGTGTACTGCCCTTGCGCGGATTCATCGGTATAGGCAATTGCATTGTGGAGGTGGCCATAGTACCAGAGATCGGGGTAGCGGCCACCGAGTATGTCGAAGACTTGTGCATACAAGCGGGGATTGATGGCGCGGCCATCGGCCTGCACGGCATGGTGGTGGGTGAAGAGGATGATCTTCTTGTCTTTGGGTATCTGTAGTGAATCGATGAAGGCTTTTTGTGCGCTGGCGGCAAGCCCGCCATCGTCGTAGAGGGCACCATCGAGAAACATATTGTAGTTGCCGTAGTCGAAATATGCGGAGTCGAGGCCTATGAGTACCCAGTCCTGAAAGTTGATGGCGAAGTATGTTTTGCCGTCCTGGGCGCCAAACATTTTATTCTTGAGCGCGGTGTGGATGAGGCCGTGGCCGCCGGTATACATTTCGTGATTGGAGTTCATGGTGTAGCTGGCGATGCTGCCGGTGGGAAAGTGGCCTTTCAGCAGTTTTTCTTTTTCTTCGGTGGGGGTGCCTGCGTAGTATACGTCGCCGAGGTGGAGGGATATGTGCGGCTGTGTTTGTGCGATGCCTTTAGATACTTTCGCGGCTATATCGTCGCCGGTACCCCAGTCGCCAAATACGGCAATGGTGAGCTCATCCTGCCCGACGCCAAGGGGTGTAGCGGGGCCAGACGGGAAGGGCTCGAGGGTATTGAATGCTTTGAGCCTGAAGTTGTGGATCTTCATGAAGTAGGTGAGGACGGCGGCCAGCTCTTTGACGGTGTCGCTGCCGCTGTGGAGGGATTCGCCGATGAGCAGTGATATGTATTGCAGCCCGGCGGATGTCCACCCGGCATCGAGTGTGGCGTATGGCAGCTTGCTGATGAGGGTGCCATCGCCGGTGACGATGCCGCGGCCTTTGTTCATCAGGGTGTTCCATTGCTTATACTGGGCTGGGGTGATGTGGCTGTGTGGCATACCTTTTTTGCGCAGATAGCTTACAACGAGGGCGTTTGCGTTATTGAGCTTGTAGAGCATGAGTCCGGCGGCGGCTTCGCCGGGTGTGTCGATAGTGGGTTTGGCTCCGCCGATGATCTGGGTCAGCAGATTCTCGGAGTCGAGCAGGAGCTGCCAGAAGCCGCTGATCTTATCGGGAGAAGCGGGCCGTGGCGCAGACTTTGCATAGGTGGCGGCCTGCTGCTGGAGCGTGTTTTCTTTTTTCATTTGATCCGGGAGTTTTGCTGTGCATACGATTGCGGGTATGCTACGCTGCAAATAGACAACATGTGTTGCCTGTAAATGGACCAATGTCAATGAGGCGGCTAATGATGGGAATGAAGCGGGAAATGTAGGGAATGAAACGGGTGGTCCGCCTGATGGGAACAGATTATATATAGGCTGTGTTACTGCCTGATGAATTTGAGGACTCCGGTATCGTTGATACGGAGGAGGGGTTATAATACACGGCGATTTTAAGATGTGGGATGAGTGGATGGATGGTGTGTAGAAAGTGTGTGCAAAAGTTGATGGGTGTGTATTTCTTGTGGCTTTATTTTAATGGTGGGGGAGTTGTGCGGGGTAACTTTGTAGAAATAAACCCTTCATGGCACACAAATATCATAATGAACTTGCTGCTCTGGCCGATGGTTTGGCCGGGTGCGTGGATATGGCAAGGGCGTTGCCGGCGGAGCTGTCTTCGGTGCGGCTGCGGGTGGTCAACGACCTGACGATGCAACGGAATTTTATTGCTAACTTATTGCAGATGCAACTGGGGCATGATGTGGCTGCTACTACGGCTGTGGTGCCGGGGGTGGCCTCGATACTGGGCAGGCCGGTGGCGGTGCGGGAGCCGGTGACGGCTGAGGCGCTGAAGCCGACAGACCCGGAGCGGGAGCAATACCTGGCGGCTGTAACGGCGCTGTATGAGGGGTTTGGCGAGCTGACGGACGAGCAGATATTCAGGAAGATGCTGTCGCCTGATTTTGAGGTGGTGCTGCGTGGTGTGGCGCGCCGCGCGGGTGTGGCAGAATACCGCGATGCGGCGCTGAATACGGACTTGCTGGCGGCCATCAGGGGTGGTATGCAGCAGAAGGAACAGTTTGCCGGGCTGCGTGCGCAGGCAGCGGAGCGTGTGGCGCAGGAGGGCAACAATGGCCAGCAGCAACGCAGGCAGGCGCGGCGCAAGTAGTGACAAACATAACCGGCGCACACCGCAGGTAATCAATCATAAAAAAAATAATGACACTGGTATGGGACTGCATATGGATATGCTGGCGGATGTGGTATTGATCACCGCATCGCTGGCGACGGTGGCGGCACTGTTTGTGCTGGTGGGCCGGGAGCGGAAGGGACGCAATGATGACGTAACCGATTTGTTCATCTGAGTATGGCTGCGATAACGGAACGGGTGACGCTGCTGCGCTGGATCGCTTATGCGGATCATGTATGCCAGTATGATGAGCAGATGCGGGCGATACACGATATGCCTAAGAAAATGCGGCGGCACGATGTGCTGCTGCGGGGTATAGGTGTAAGGAAGGCAATAGCTACTGCAAGGTGGTTTGAGCAGGCGGAAACGGATGTGGCGTGCAGCCTGCGGTTTTATGACGAGCTGTATGCGGAGATAGCTGGTGTAGTGGATGCGGTGGATATAGATCATGCCACGGTAACGTTTGGCCAGTTCATAGATGCGAAGATGATAACACAGGGGGCTGAAGAGGGTGGCAACAGGTGGCAACTGCTGCAATACATCATGGCGATATTCGGCTGTGTGCCGTATGATCCGCAGGTGACGGTGGAGACGCATCCGCACTTTGTGGCGCAGGGTGAGCGGATGCTGGTGGATGCGCTGCGGATGGCGAACTGGTGGGAGCTGTATAACAAGCATGTGAGCGAGAGTTTTACGCTGTTTCAGGAGAGTGGCCGAATGGAGAGAACGAGAGCGAAGCGATGATCGTATCGCGGATGTTTCGGAAAAGGGGTGTTTACAACCTCACGGAGAAGTTCAACATACGCATACCTTTTTACCGTATGGGCTACAAGCTGGATGATCGCTGCTGGGTGGAAGACAAGACCGATAATTATGGCAAGAAGGCAGGCAATGGCGTGTATCGCACGGCGCTGTGGGTGAAAAACGATGTGGCCGGATATGACCACTACGGGCTGCCATCGTGGGTGTCGTCGATGATATACGGCAACCTGGAATTCGGGTCGGCTCAGTTTAATGCCGACAACATCGATAATAACATGGTGGTGGGCGGATTGCTGGTACTATCGGGCAACCTGAGCGTGGATGAGCAGAGGAAGATAGCCAAGGACCTGGACCGCCAATACCGCGGCGCCGGCAAGCAAGGCCGCACGATGGTGATAGCGAGCGAGCAGGGAATAGACGAAAGCAAGTTCATGCCGTTCAACACGCATAAGGATGGCAGCTACATAGACCTCGACGACAGGGCTGCATCGAAGATCATCATGGCCAACGAGTGGAGCGCGGAGCTACTGGGGATACCTGCGAGCGGCGGCAACCTGAACAAGAGCGGCGCTTACCTCAACGAGCTGTACCAGCAGAAGGTGAAAACGGTGATCAAACCGGTGCACCGGAAGTTTACGGATGAATTTCTGACACCGCTGTTTGAGATCGCGGATGCCTGGCTGGGCACGCAATGGGGCAAGTATGAGCCGGAGATCAAAATCACCAACCTGTTTGACGACACCACGGAGGCGGCGACTTCGGTAAGCGGGCTGAACTCGTTCTTGCAGATAGTGGAGCTGGTGGCGGGTGGACAGTATCCGCTGGAGGCTGCGGTGAAGCTGGTGGCAGCACGCTATGGCATGACGGAACAACAGGCTGCCGAGCAGCTGGGCAATATACAGGTGCGCAGCAATAACAACAATACTCACACTAATAACCCGCAGAATAATGTATAGTCTTAACCTGCTACCCTGCAATGTGCTGATCACCTGCGACGAATGTGCGCAACTGTTCAGCGGATCGGCCATAGACCCTAAGAAGTGGCTGGGATCGATACAGATTGCGGAGGAGCGATTTGTGGTGGATGTGCTGGGCTACAACTTTTACCAGCAGCTGATAGCACAGAAGAATGTGACGGTGACCACGGGCAACAAGGCGCTGCTGCAAGGGTATATGAATACCCAGTTTGGCTACCAGCCGGGGAGCGGCGTGCCTGTGGTGCAGCTGGTGGAGGGCATGACGGTGAACAGCATAGACTTGCCTACCGTAAGCGCTGCGAACAAGGCGCTGTGGAACCAGATACTGTGGCGGTTTGCATTTGAGTGCGTACAATTCATGGCGCTCACTGACAACTATGCGCAGTTTACTACGGCGGGTGTGGTGAAGAACAATCCCATATCATCGCTGATTCCCGGCTATTCGAGCAATAAGGGCGATAGTGTGGGTATTGATCTGAAGGATATCAAGTACCTGAATGACAAGGCGCTGCTGGATAAGATAAATCCGCTGCAGCGATCGCTGGAACAGTATCTCTGCATCAACAAAAGTTCATACCCTCTTTTTGATGTGACACGTTGCGACAAGGAAGCGGAACAGCCGAAGCGCACGACATCATTCGTGAATATATACGACGAAGAGGAGTGTGGATGCACGGGCAATACCTGGGGGCAGTCGCGCACATACGAAATGCCTGCCCCCGCGCCTGTGCCTGCTACACGGGCCTGTACCATAGTGGCTACGATAAAAGACGCGCCCGACAACACGCTGCAGTACTTGCTGTGCAACCTGCAAACTATACCTGCCGAATACCCGGCCGGTAATATGCTGGTGATACCGCACCTGGTGGGCAAAACGATACTGTACCCGGTATTTGTAGACAATGCGCCGATAGGCTATATGCCGTTTGACAACAGCACGGGCTCATTTGATGCGACGGGGATCGGGGGGCTGATAGACGGCAACAAATTTATTGTGAACTATAACGAGGTGATGCCGTGAATATAAAAGCTATACTGAGTGGCTGGGGCCGGGCGCTGGGCCTGATGCGGGTGAGCGAGGATGTGCGCAAATGCAGTGCGTGGCGCATGGCGGTATGCAGTACTTGCGAACATGCAAGTGAAAGCCGTGTGCTGGAATTCATCAGCGATCATGCGCATGAAATAGATACGCTGTACTGCACGCAATGTGGCTGCCCCTGCCACCAGAAAAGCCTGACGGATGATGTGTGTCCGCTGGGTAAATGGAATATTATAAACGAGCAAAAAGAATTAGCATGAACTACTTAGGAATAATACAAGCACCGGTAACGGTGACTGCGGGCGGCACTACTGCCGAATGTACTGCCAACCCCAATACTGCGGGTGGTGTGATGTACCTGAAGGTAACGGCACTGACGGGTGGCGCTACGTTTCATCCCAAGCTGGAGGCTTATGATGTGGCGTCGGGCGGGTGGTATGGACTGATGGATATGGGCGCGGTAACGGGCACTGCTTTCAATAAGTACCTGCTGTATCCGCTGGCATCGGCCGATGCAGCATACCTGCCATCGAGGTATCGCATCACGTATACGCTGACGGCTGCTGCATCGTGTACCTTCTCTATCGGTATCAACTACCTGTAACCTATGCAGGCCGGATGCCGGCAAATAAACGATCATAACCATGAACCCCCTATCAATGAAATATATTGGCCTCATAGCACTGCTGCTCATTTCGTGCGCTGCTTTTGCGCAAACCTGCCAAACTACCACTACGGGCAATAAGTATTCGCGCACACAATACCTGGGCGGGATAAAGGCCGACAGCTTGCTACAGGTACCGCGGAAGAAGGTGGTGTATCCCTGCTTTGACAGTGTGGGGCTGATAGCTGTGGATGGCGGGCTGCTGTGGTATCACAATGGTACTGCATGGGCTACTGCTACAGGTGGCGGCGGCTATACCGACAGCGCTGTATATGTGACGAAGACACGGCTCAAAGACAGCCTGGCCTACTATGTGGGTAATAGCGGTGTGCCTACATCGCTGAATGCTGATGGCGCTGCTGAGGGCTTTGTGTTTGTATACAACGGTATGTATAATGAGTGGGACGCAGTGCCGCCATCGTGGGTGGGCTATAGCGACACTGCGGCTATGCTCGCTGCATATCTTCGCAAAAGGGATACGGTGACATTGAGCAACCGCATCAATGCGAGGGTGGGCT
>JAOTRH010102784.1:0-15805 GCA_034768845.1 Heliamphora exappendiculata
AAGGGCTACACAAGTTAAATGCTACTTCAACAAGTAGTGCTTGTTTGGCAACCAGGGTTTTTTCTTTTTAGGGCATTAAGCCAAATAAATAAAAAGTTGGTTAGGTTAAAATGTTGTTTTAAGCTGCCAGTACAAGACAAAAAGTGACTTGTTGATAGATTACTTTTTTAGGCTTTAAGCAAAATTTGGCTCATGTCTAATGATTCCAATTTGATTTAAGAGACTCAGTTGTGTACTACAATAGATTGTACCCCAAGCACTTATCCCAAAGAGAGCAGTTGGACTTGGCGCTTCCTACATCCATGCATAAACAATTATAAGACATGTATCCTGTGAGACCCGGAACTTTATTCTTTTATGTTATTTGTATACATGACGCTTTTATTCTAGTATATGATAGTATCGATGCATAGTTTATATTTTAAAGTTGTAGAAAAGCATGCGTAGATGTGTTACATGCTTTCCGGGGTTTGGTAGAGCTCTTTTGGCTTATGTTTAGACCAAAAAAAATCATGTTTGCTTCACAAAACCGAGACCAAAACCAAAACGGAAATTCCAATAGCCTTTTTGTGAGGCTCAGTCGACTGGAGGGATGGGTTCGGTCGACTGAACCCCTTTTTTGAGTTCGGTCGATTGAACTCAGGGGTTCGGTTGACTGAACTGTGAAAATTTCCGTTTTCTATAAAAGCGGTAATGGCAGAGTTTTTGAGGAAAAACATTTCTTCAAGGCTAAGAAACCATTTTCTCTGCCTTCTCTCTAGCTTTGAGGGACCAGGGCTTGGTTTGTCATTGATTCCTTTGTGGATCCTTGCTATCGGGGCCGAGGGCTTCACATCCATCCAGACGGATTCTCGTTCTGACGCCGTTCAGTTTTGAGACGTCGAGTTCTTGACTCTCCGAGGTAGGATTCTAGACCCTACTACCATATAAGGGTGTCTTGTGTAATTATACATGTTTTCACCGGGTAGAAAATACATCAAATGTGATTTTCATGTGTAACCGTGATTTTTGGGTAAAAGTGGGATTTTTACGCCTTTTCTCGGTTGTATGCATGTTTCGGGTACGTGAAATCCGTAGTTTTCAAAAGGAGGTTTGAAAACGAGGTGTTTTGTGAAATCGGGTGAAAAACGTCTTTTTAGAGGTTTGGAGCTAACCCGCGGGGTTGAGTCTCACCTTTTAAACGTTTTGTTAGAAATAGTTTTAGATCTCCAATCTAATGGATTGGATCTCTTTTTATACGTGTTGTATAAATTTTTTTGCGGGTTTTTGTAGTTGAGCTACGGTGGGTTTTAAATGTTTCCATAGATGTACCGTAACAGAGTGTGATTTGAGTTGGGCTTCTATTGCTCCTTGGTGTAAGTCTAAAAACGTGCGCATAGTGAATTCGCTACGGTCTCTCGGGTTAATCCCTGTAAACGTGGTTTGGTTATATTTCGTCCATCGGTCGTGGCAAACCGTAAAGAAACATGTGTGTGATTTGGGTGCTTTCCCATCGGTCATAGAAATCTGTAAAAAAGTCGGTTGTCTCCGTGAATGGCGTTGTGGTTGTAACTCCGTATAGAACTTGTCATTATCTAGCAGGCCTTAAGTGGTTCAGAACTAGGATAATTGATGAGAGTCTATAGTTGTTACATTTGTCGGTATGGCAGAGTCGGTACATAGGACCTACATTTTTATCTTTCTCCTCGGCTGAGTGGTCTGAGTGGAGCTTACTGTTTTATTTATAACTTTCCCTTAACTGTGGCATGATATCTGTTAAGATAATATGCATAATTTGAAGGATGAAAAATGTGAGGTTTTATGAGATAAAACATTTTTGAGACTCGTGTTAGTCTGACGGAAAACTTCTGATTTTGAGAGGAAAAGCTTTTTGGCTCCCGTGGTTGAGCCCGTGTGTGTATTATTGCATAGCCTGCTTTACAGTTTTATTGTCTATGTTCTATTGGGTTTCGGCTCACGGTATGAGATTTTGCTGTAAAACCTTTTTAGGTGAGCATGAGGAGTTGACCTAGTTGCAGAGGTGATGAAAGACTTGCCGTAGTTTTTCTTTTTTTTTTTGAAACATGTACTTACACATGTGACACCTGTTGAGGCCGGTTTTGTACGCCTGTTGGCGATATGTCTATTCATGTATGAGAATGCATGTTTTACAATTTATGAGAGTTGAACTGTGGAGATCTTTTATCCAAATGTGGTACATTTTGATTACCAACTAAAAACCTATTTTCCTTAAATGAGTGTCTGGTGAGCTTTCGCGTGACCCGGATGTTTGGGGCGTGACAACTTGGTATCATAGCCGACTCTCCTCACCTCCGAGTGTGGGCCCCTGCCGTCTCGCGTGACCTGTGGGCGGGCTACTGAGTGGGCGGGTCGATAAGGACTGACAAGCTACCAGAGATAGCAGGCTACCACACGGGGACGTGCAGCCCTAAGGGGGGTGGATTGTGATATCCTGGTATCCCATATCGGAAAGGGAGAAGGAGTTCCTGGGCTACCAAAAAAAAACCTTGGACCCTTACATTCAACGAGGTCTTTTTTCAGGTGGTAGAGACCCTAACAGAACTCCGCAGTTAAGCGTGCTTAAACGGAAGCAATGCAAGGATGGGTGACCCCCTGGGAAGAACAAAACCGTGAAGGCTTTGCCAAAAGTGGATAATATCGTTGCCATGTGAAGGATCGGGGTGTTACAGCTGGTATCAAAGCTCTGGGTTCGAATACCTATGAGCCATGGGAAAGATGGTACATCACCTTGTGAGGATGTATGTGAGCTTGATTGCATGTGTTACAGCGTTTTCCTAACATAGCATGATAGCTTGTGGTATATACGTGAGTATGGAAGTTGGACCTTATGATTGATTAGTTTTGCCTTCGGGCATTTGGATTAACATACTTGGGAGCCATGTTAGAGACGCGTTTCGCAGACGTGATTTCTAGCAAGGAATCTGAGTAGGTTGTTCAGAGTGACAAGTCCTTCTTGTTGGTTCTCCTCGGTATATGAGATGTGATGACATGATACTACGTGGCTATGTGTTAGTATGCTTATCTGTCTTTTACGTTAGCAATAACATGTTGTATGGATTCTTACCCTGTTATGTTGCTTTCGTATAGAGTTATGTCCACGTGGAGAGGACGAGGCCGTGGCCGTGGTTCTGGCCGAAGGGACGTTCTAGTCCCAGATGTTGGGGATGCTAATGCCCCCCAAGGACCTGTTGCTGAGGGAGATCTGTTGCGTGAGATGGTCGGCTCCATTCGGCAACTGGCTGAGGCCTCTAGGGGGAGGGAGATAATACCTGAGCCGAGGGCGACGGTTGCGATGCGCGAGTTTCGCCGTCTGGACCCTCCTACCTTTTCTGGGGATCCCAATCCCACGGTTGCCACTGAGTGGCTGGAATTGGTTACCAGGATTCTTGATTCGCTTCAGATTGAGGAAGATGATCTGAGGGTTATATGTGCCGCCTTCCAGCTGAGAGGGAGTGCCCATATGTGGTGGAAGTTTGCCAAGACCACAGTGGCAGGCACCTGGGATGCATTCACGAAGGTATTTCTGGAGAAATACTTTCCAGCGACTCTGAGGGATCGCTACAGAGAGGACTTCCTGTTTCTGACGCAGGGGACGATGACAGTGATTGAGTACGAGGCTGAGTTTACTAGTCTATCCAGGTTTGCACAGGAGATTGTGCTTACTGATGAGTTTCGTGCGAAACGATTCGAAAAGCGTTTAAGGCCTGCTATCCGAGATAGAGTGGCAGCACTGAGGCTGCAGGTTTTTACAGAGTTAGTGGAGACCGCCATGAAAGTGGAGGATACTTTGAATGAGACACGTCGAGACAGAGATAGTCGAGGACAGCAGGACGGAGGACGTGCACAGTCCCGGGGACGCAGGGACAAGCGTCAGCGGACATCTGGTCCGAGTTCTTATCCGGTGGGGTCTTATCAGCCACAGGCTTCTGCATCCACACATCCCGTAGCTTCAATGGGACGATTAGATCAGAGGGAGCTTGTTTGTCATAGATGCCAGCGGCCAGGGCATCGTGCGGCAAAGTGTCTGAGTGCAGCACCTGTTCAGACTCAGTCACGGCCGCAGACACCCGGGAGAGGGCCACCAGTCTGTTTTGAGTGTGGGCAGTCTGGGCATATCCGGAGGAACTGTCCTCGAGGAGGGAGCATTCAGAGTACAGCTGGAGCACCTGTTGTTCCACCTGGCCAGGGATGACAGACGTATCAGCAGCCGAGAGCTCAGACGTCCAAGTTTGTAGAGGGGGGTGCATCAGTGCAGTCAGGTAGACAGTCGGCAGTTCAGAGCCGCAGCGGACCAGGCAAAGCTTATGTTCTTGCAGATCCTAGTTCTTCCAGAGCACTGGTCCTGCCCGATGCTGCTGCTACCACCTCCGTGATCAGAGGTACTCTTTTAGTCTTCAGATCATGGGCCAGTGTTCTTATCGACACTGGAGCATCACGTTCGTTCATATCTGCTTCTTTTGCATCTGCTTTGGGGTTAGAGATGGGCTGGTTGGGTAGTACCTTGTGTGTAGAAACCCCGGTGAGTGGGAGTGTGAAGTTGAGCTTTGTCTGTAGAACCTGCGTGTTGGAGGTCGCTGGTCGTTGCTTAGAGTTTGACTTTGTTATTCTAGACATGATTGCGTTCAATGTCATCCTAGGGATGGACTGACTGACCACTTATCGTGCCTTTATCGATTGCGATCGACGGAGGGTGACGATTTGTACACCGGCGGGAGATTGTTTCTGTTTTGTGGGAGACCGGGATGAGGGTTTGAGGTCTTTACCCAGTACTGTGCAGAACCAAGGCAACCTGAGTGTCCTTTTCTCAGCTCTTATGTTAGACGAGGAGGTTGGAGTTCGTGGAGAGGAACTACCTCTGGTGGTGTGCGACTATCCTGATGTCTTTTCTGAGGAGTTGTTTGAGTTGCCGCCTAGCCGTGAGTGGAGTTCTCTATTGACTTGATTTTAGGAGCTGCTCCTATATTTGTGCCATCATACCGTTTTGCACCCACTGAGTTACGTGAACTCAAGGTACAGTTGCAGGAGTTACTTGACAGGGGGTTTATCTGCCCGAGTACTTCACCTTGGAGAGCACCAGCTCTTTTTGCAAAGAAGAATGATGGATCTTTGCGTTTGTGTATCGACTACAGGAAGTTGAACCAGGTGACAGTGAAGAACAAGTATCCGATGCCGAGGATCAATAACTTGTTTGATCAGCTTCAGGGTTCGAGTTGCTTTTCGAGGATCGACTTGAGATCGAGGTATCACCAGCTGAGGATTAGGGACGTGGATATAGCAAAGACCGCTTTCAGGACTCGTTAGGGTCATTATGAGTTTCTGGTTATGCCGTTCGGTCTGACGAACGCACCTGCTACATTCATGAGTTTGATGAACCAGATCTTCTATTCTTACCTAGACAGTTTTGTAGTAGTGTTTGTGGATGATATTCTCGTCTACTCACCTACTAGGGAAGCACACTAGGATCACCTGCGGATCGTGCTACAGATTTTGAGAGAGCATCGCCTGTATGCGAAGTTCGAGAAGTGTGAGTTCTGGATGCCTGAGGTGAGATTTTTGGGACACGTAATGTCGATACATGGTATCAAAGCCGACTCTTCTCACCTCCGAGTATGGGCCCCTGCCGTCTCGCGTGACATGTGGGCGGGCTACTGAGTGGGCGGGTCGATAAGGACTGGCAGGCTACCAGAGCTGGCAGACTACTACACGGGGACGTACAGCCCTAAGGGGGTGGATTGTGATATCCTGATATCCCACATCGGAAAGGGAGAGGGAGTTTCTGGGCTACAAAAAAAAAACCTTGGACCCTTACATTTAACGAAGCATTTTTTCAGGTGGTAGAGACCCTAGCAGAACTCCGCAGTTAAACGTACTTAAGCGGGAGCAATGCAAGGATGGGTGGCGCCCTGGAAAGAACAAAACCGTGAGGGTTTTGCCCAAAGTGGACAATATCATTGCCATGTGAATGATTGGGGTGTTACATATCCCAAAGAGAGCAGGTTGCTTTAACCCTCAAGCCAAGCGAGGCTCTAAGACTGCCAAATATGTTTATGCATTCAGATGTAAGAGTCCCCTCAGCACCCAAGCTTAAACCAGTATAGAGCATGCACTACAGGCATCACATACGCTCTAAAAAAGGTGGTCATACAACACAATGAGCAACAGCTATGCATAAACCAGGAAACATGATAGACAGAAACATGTTTCTTAATAGCAGTGAACCTAGATTTTAAAGAAGACGGCGAAGAGCATAAAAACGTCATAGAGGAAAACAGAAAAATGATGACAATTAAGAATCAGTGACTAGAAAACCACTAAATGTGCATCAACAGGTCAAAACAAAGGTAAACAAGACAAGACAAAATCATTTTGTCTTCTCAGAAAGCTTGTTAGTAAGAACTAATTTGAAGATTGTCGAACTAATTTGAAGAAGAAGATTCTGGCGATAATGAAGAATCATTTACTTAGAAGCGGACCATTATAATTACATTCAGAAATCGAAACACTGACAGAACAAGAGGATTTACAATGCTGAAGATTCTGACGATAATGAAGAATCATTTACTTAGAAGCGGGCCATTATAAGTACATTCAGAAATCAAAACATTGACCGAAACCCAATGTGTCTACCATAACAAACTATTTACCAAAATGTCCGGTCAACGTATATGTATATCAACAAGTCAAGACATTAACAGAAACCCCACATTCCATTATACCAAACTATTTACCTGTATGTCTTGTCGGTGATGATATGACTAATAGTTCAAACTATTGAAGTTTTACTATTTGAGGATATTTTAGGATAGTGATGAGAAGTTTCAAAATCAGAATGCATGTGGGGGGGGGGAGAGAGAGAGAGACTTTCTACTATCACAGCTCTACAAATGAACCTGGTAACCCATTCTATTTATTTTCAGAAGGGAGAAAGGATGTAACATCATGTATTACATAATGCACCGACTTTCTAAATCATGCATTGTGTATTTTACCGCATACACCAAGTCATATGAAAGAAAAGCAAACACAAAACATGTAAAACATAAAACAAAACATAGAGAAGTCTACAATAACGAAAATTGGTTAAAATAACATTTACTCCGTTACTTGGGTTTGGATACAAGATGTAATCTAAAGATTTTAGATGTTAAATAACTTCAGAAATAATATTATAAATAAAAATAAGCCAATTTATTTATGATTAACATTCAATCAAGACCTTGAAGGGGAGCCTTGGTGCAACGGTATTGTTATCGCTGTGTGACCTAAAGGTCACGGGTTCAAAGCGAGGAAAGTGAATGCAAGGGTACGGCTGCGTATTATAGATCTATCGTGGTTCGCCTCCCCCTTGGACCCCGCATACACGAGAGCTTAGTGCACCAAGCTGCCCTTTTATTCAATCAAGACCTTAGATGCTCATGAATTTTTGTCAATCTTACTTTCAGATTTCCCCTATGGATCCTACACACAAACAACTCGTGGTGTTGCACAGGGCTATAAAATTGGACTCCATTCAAAAATTCTCCAGCCAACAAAGTAGTACAATAGGCTGAATCTGAAAATGTAGTTAATTGAACAATTCATAAAACTCCTACCATTCAATAGGGGTTTTTTCCCTCTGCTTAGTGCTTTAGTGAGTGAAAGGACCATTAAGAAAGGACTCCGGGGGGTGGGTGGGGGTGATATATGTGACAATATTATTTAAGGTCTTACAAATGATATCTTGTGAAGTCAAACGTGATGACAAATGTACAACAGTAGCAGGACAGAAGCCATTAACACAAAATATCAAGAGCAATAATAGTAAATAATGAGCTCGCAAAGGTTATCTTCTAAGGTACCTTGAGTTTGAGCAGCACGAGCAGCTTCAAACTCCTTTTGCAGGCGCTCAAATATCATCTTGTCTGAATCCCTATGACATCAAATACTTTCAGAATCATCACCCTCCAAGACCATAATCACTCTTCCATGACATGTACAAAAGATTGAGACAAATAATGGACAAAAACATAACAAGCATCATTAACCGGAGAGAGAGAGAGAGAGATGAATTAAGGCCATTGATAGTTTAATGAAAAGATTTGGTGCTCATCTCATTTTAATAGTGCATTATGTATGTCCTGTATCTTAAACTATTCAATCTATTATATGAAAAGATTTTGGGTATGCTTTATATCAGATGTGGAGCATGCAAAGAACAAGGGAGAATTTCTATCACATGGAGCATGTGGTAATTCTACGATCATATTTACGTTAGTATTAGCTTCATTTTTATGTTGCTCTTAAGTTAGTATGTCTTTGGACTCATCTATTTATGTTTTACTAGGTTTTAGTATCAAGGTAGTTTTGTATTTAAGGAATTTCCTGGATATGTATTCCAATATGGGCGGGTTTTATTTTCAGTACCTAATATAATTGTGTCATTACACATGATATTATTAGGGATTTAGAATTTCTAATAAGTCAAATTTTCTATTATATCTATTCACAATAAAGTGAAGTATAGTAAACCATAAAAGTCTATGCAATAGTTCTACTTATTAAAGAGCTAAGTTACGAGAATTGAGATTGTCTTTCCATGAAATTGTGTAACCCTTGGCATTTCCTCCTTCTCTTCTCCACTTTCTCTTTGCAAAAAAACAGGTTACTATTTTCGAATTACTATTCAGAACCCAGAACCTTTCGTTCAACCACAAACCCTACCATATTAAGCTCTAATCAACCTTCAGCCCTTGCTGCCCTTCCCTAACCTTGTGGCCGTAACACCAGAATTAGAAACATTAAAATTAAGGCTGTCCAGAGTTTCTACCATCGCATTCTCTTGAAATTCAAAAACCTTCCCTTTTCCAAACCTGGCTAACACGTTACTATTTTCGAATTACTATTCAGAACCCAGAACCTTTCTTTCAACCACAAACCCTACCATATTAAGCTCTAATCAACCTTAAGCCCTTGCTGCCCTTCCCTAACCTTGTGGCCGTAACACCAGAATTAGAAACATTAAAATTAAGGCTGTCCAGAGTTTCTACCATCACATTCTCTTGAAATTCAAAAACCTTCCATTTTCCAAACCTGGCTAAAACACAACAATACGCAACCTCAACTTAAGTTTCCAAAAGTTGTTCCTATAGGCATCATTGTCACTTTCATTATTACAAGTACACTAATTATACTTCTGAACTCCCAAACACTGTATCTCTCATTTAGAATTTTTAGCAATTATAATGCATAGGATGAACGGATTTTTTTCAGTGGGAAAAAAAAAACAGGTTCATCATTCAACAGATAAGAGATATGGTTATAGACAGACAGTACAGCACAAAGCTACAAAAAAAAAAATGAAGCCAGTAGCTCTAAATTTAAAAACATAAAAAACTGTGGAAATATATACTTGAAACTACATAATCCCAGGTAAAGTTCCCCCCGAAAAGGTGAATGTCCACCAACTCCATCTCGTCAATGAAGAGAACCACCTCATAGCTCAAGAAACACCTCTACAACCCAACATCTAGTGCAAGAACCAAACCACATTAAAGTTCCCCCCAACACACCATGGGGCATCCCATCCGACGGCAATAGCACCCAACTCATCCCAAAGCTCCTCACTCCCCCTATCATCTACAGGCCCATACGCTGGTGAAAACACCCATCGAATCCCAGCTTCAACACAATGGGAAAGGCAAGACAAGGACAAATAGGCATCTTCCTACTCAACCTTCATCACAGACCTACAATCCCACATCGTCAAAATACCACTTGTTGTCCCCATTGCTAGCAAAAAAAAAACTACCCACTCACATACCACACCACATGCTACGAACCACATCATCTGGCACACTCTCCATCTTAGTTTCGTGGAGGCACACCATGTCAGGTCTCCAATTCCTAAAACAGGATTTTATCCTAGTTCTCTTCTCCTCCGAATTCAACCCCCTCACATCACAACACACTATTTTGATCCTCATTGACAAAAGAACAAAGAACCGCTCTTCCTCCTAGCACCACGCACTACACCCATATTCTCTACCCTTATATCATAGTTACAGAGATATAAAGGTTCCTAATCTCCCTAATTGACCTCCGTCTCCCAGAACAATCTTTCACATTATTACTACGAGCCGTCCCCTTCCTATATCTCACCTCTAGAGCCCCAAACAAGGACATGACCTCCTTTTCAAAACCATGAAAGGAGACTCCCGAAAGCTTACTCACTTCTTTCATTTTCTCCATATCCCATTTCGACACAATCCTCGACTGGATATCCTTACCCAAAAACGGAGCATCACCCAGCCTATTAATAGAATCAAGTCTCCCCAAAAGAAGACAATCGAACACTCCGAAATCAACCCCAACCCCGTCGACATCTTCAGGCCCCCAGGACCCAATGACATCTCCCTCAGCCCCAAATCTCTAGACCCACCCTCTGACACCACCGACTCAACCAAGTATCCCCATTTGCCCCCCACCCCCTCTGCCAAACAGCCTTGCACCCCATTGATACAGACAAAAGAGGGAAAATTGGAGAACAAAGAAGGGACCCAAAACCAACGAGAGGCATACTTGATCATTGGCCGACAAGGGGAGACTCCACACCTCGTTGTCCGATAGTCGCCGATCATCAAACCTAGTAATTCCTCCATCATTATCAGCCCTCAACTGGGTGGCGCACGGCGTTTCAGTGCTAAACTTTCCCGACCTGCCCAATAGCTGTTCTGTCAACGAAAGACCAGATCCACCTCCAAAACTGGGTCGTGACCCAGTGGGCCACCCTCAACCCAAGCACATTTGCCCTTTAAGTCAAAGCAACTTTATGTTGTAAAAAATAAATAAAAATATCATCTCCAAGCTCGAATATAGCAAATAATGCAGGAGCAACAAAGAGGAAAAGTCCAATATAATTATGTCCTCATACTATAACCAAGAAACCGTTCGACAGTTCCCAATCTCAGTTTATAGCAAGGGCCATATAACTAGATGTTGCAAAACCCTCAAGACTCACATAAACCTCCAAAACTTTGGTTGCAGAATGGGACCCTTCTATTGATTTGTGGGTAGATTCAACCAAGTCCTAATATTTTTGAATTTATGCCCTTTTTTGTTTGCTTTCTTATATGTTCAACTTCTGCTACTCCCATAATCATCATTCTGAAACAAAGACTTCAAAATCATCATTCTCATGATCCTAACCTTTCTTCCCTTGATCTAATCCCTTAAATTCATTAGATAGATACACAGATAGAGGACTGTTTGTTCTCCCTGGTTTATGAGGACTTTATGCCTTTTTTGTTTGCTTTCTTATACGTTCAACTTCTGCTACTCCCAGCACATTTAAAACGCCATAATCTGAAACAATGGCTTCAAAATCATCATTCTTATGACCCTAATCTATCTTCCCTTGTTGTAATCCCTTAAATTCGTCGGATAGATAACACAGATAGAGGATTGTTCTCCCTGCTTTATGAGGACTAAGATTCCAAAAGTTTAAAAGGCTCAAGCTTTTGACTAGTAAGACACGTTCTAAATTCCATAAGACTGCAAATATAGACTCCATAAGATAGCCAATATGATATTGATGGATGAACAAGCAGACTACAATGTCCCGCAAATCTATAAATTACC
The DNA here is from genome assembly GCA_034768845.1 of Heliamphora exappendiculata. NCBI lineage: Eukaryota > Viridiplantae > Streptophyta > Magnoliopsida > Ericales > Sarraceniaceae > Heliamphora > Heliamphora exappendiculata. The sequence goes on from JAOTRH010102784.1 coordinate 11,638, forward strand.
TTCCGAAGCACAAGAAAACATAATATTATCACCACACTAGCCTTAATATGGCACACACTAAAACTCAAGCAAACTAAGATTTTATTACACAAAATTCATGAGTGCTTGTATGACATTCCTAGTTTACCACTTATTTGGTTACCATGCTCTGCATCTGCATCACCCTTAATTAGGCATACTCATGCTAGGATCATTTAGACATCTCACTCTCTTTTCTTGTTTTTGTCCTTTTTGTGTAAACATAATCAACCATAGTCCCAAATTTTGGATTTACAAAAAAGAACCAGGGGAAAGAAAAAATTCTTAATTGTACACTTCCATAATGCCTAACATAGCCCAGAACCATAGAAATTCATAATCAGGAAAATGCTACATTAAGGAACCAAAGGGCCTATAAGTTTTTGTAAAGTTACTGAAAAAGGGCATATTTTCAGGCATCTTCATGAAATCCTTTTGAACATAGGACTTTACTATAGGAAATATCGTGGCAAAGAATATTTTTCTCTTTAGGAAAATGGTTATGAAGATTCCCCACTGAACACAATTCTTTATGGCATTCCATTATCAAGAGTAAACATGGGGTCAATGTATTGGTGGGTTCAGTCTAATCAAATCCATAGGCAAATGTGCTATATATTTTGTACAGGACTAGAAACAACTAGCACGACAACTCAACTCAACAAGCATTTGTCCCTATTATAGAATTAGCTTGGAAAATAAATAAATAAGATAAAACGACTTTCTTTTCAATAAGATATGGTGAGCTTTTGTGACAGGGCATCCAAACTGAATTTGTACGCTGACAATTGTACCTTTAATGAACGAAACAGAGCTAACACATTTATAGCTATAAGCACACAAAATCTTCCAACTTCCAGGCCCCTGGCTACCCAAGAACTGAATGATACCTAAGAAGTAAATAACAGTTCCAGGACCGAAGCAGAACATGTAACTACATCAAAGCCTCAGTAATTTCAAAAAAAAAAAGAAAAAAAAATCATACCTCGAAAGGCGCTCTGTTAACTCTCCATGCCTTCGGAGAACATTTGAAACTGCCAAAAAGCTTAACTGCTTTAATTATATCAACAGCAAGGATTCAAAAGTAGAGATTTAATAATTTAAAAAAAATGACTAGATAGATTGAGAAAAGGTACATCTAGCCCGTGTAGTCTCTAATCGCACATCTTCCTCCTGTATAAAATTCTGTCACATGGCAGGATACATAATTATAATCACCAGAAATAAAAGTGAAACTATTACCCCCAAAAGGGCTATAATTATTATTTTTTTTATAAAAAAAACCATTACTTCTCTGAAATAAAAGAGGGGGAGAACAATATTTCACTCAAAAGAAGATCAACAAGAGGAAGACCGTTACCTTTGATAAGTGAACACTCAAATAATAAATAAATAAAATTAAGAAACATATGATTTCACACACCACGAGTTTTTCCCCCCTAGATAAGTTACAGAGACTTGAATTTGAGTGTTTTTATTGGAAGAATGTGGTCTAAGCCAGTGAGCATCCGTTAGGGATCATTGACCAGGAAATTATAGATTATAGCAAAATGATAGAAATGGATCGTGTCATTACATGAGCCTTCATGGGAAGACAAAGGGAATTTGTGGAAACGGGGCCAAAGGACTTCGGTTTGGTGAATATTGGTGGAGAAGAGAAGGGGCAGTGTATTGGCGGTGGGGTGTGACAGAGGTGTCAGCAAGGGTTGAGGTGTTGGAACTCAGTAGAGATACCTGTTTGTGCTACCATCAAAGGAAGAAGCTCAACGAGTTTGTGAAACAACCATGGTGCTTTGGGGAACAACCAGCTTCACTTGACAAGTAGTCACCATGGGCATGTTGTTGCTGGCCAAGTGTAGGGCTATGTGAGTTGTGGATACGGATGACGGAGCCTCCGATCCATTTATGCAACGATGATGAGTCATTAGAGCCATTGGAGAAAAGTGATGGCTTCATGGAGATCACCATGCAACAGCGGAGAGCAGGCACCCAAACGGGCGCATGTCAAGGTTAGGGGGAAGTATAATTTGAGCGAAGGTGACTGTCTGCAATGGTCGAATGAGATGTAAGATTCATTTGAGAGTAGAGAGATAATAGCTTGTGTCTCGCAAGAGTTAATAGCTCTTTTCCTTCTTGAGAGTTGTGGAGATGAGGGAATATGGGAAGATGGAAGCATGCAGCATTCTAGAGACCATAACCTGCATTGAATATTTTATAATATTCTTACCCATCATTAAATTATTTTATTAAAATATTTTTTTCCCATATGATTATGGGAACATTTGTGTGTTAAATGGCATTATATGCATATTCTATTTTGAGTACATGGGCGGGGGCAATGAGCACAAGGTATTTGGACTGTGCATTGTGGGACCCACAAGGGCGATTGGGGAACAGGTACTTAATTAGAACCAATTACGGACTTGTGATATTTTATTGGGAGAAGGCATCCATTAATTGTGGGCGGATAATATGGTAGTTTGTCTATTGAATTTTTTTTTTAAAAATTAATAAATAAAAGATTGGATTGTTGTGGGAAGCTTCCAGAGGAAGCTAACCATCAATTAGTGGGATAAGTTGTCAGGAGGCCATCCTCCACCAAGACTCCCGCCCCTCACTCTCTCCCTCGATCATTCCTCTCTCTCTAACATTTCTCCCTTCACCATCTCTCCTCATTTTGGAGACCCAAACTCTTGAGTTTTTTGCAAAGATATAGAAAACAAAATTGGTCAACACAACGAGGACTTCGTTCTCTACCGATCAGATTTTCATTTGGACAAGTTTGGATTCGGTGTTTTCTTCCCTTTAATTTTTGCTTCATTAAGATAGGGTTCTTGGCTACTTATTGCTTATATGTATTTTAATGTGATTGGTGTTCTATGTGCTTAAAAAAATTATCAAAAAATGAAGTTTTATGCATGAACCCTAGATTATCTAAAGTCTTGATTACACATAGAAATGTACCAGTTGTTTGAAAGGAGAGATTATTGCATGAATGTGTTTATTGAGAAATTGGATATATTTATGGGAATGCTACATTGAGTCATTGTGGGATGTTGTTTAGAAAATCAAGGAATTTTGATTATACACATTATGTATAGACACATTATGTATTTGCTGAAATGTTCAAGTGGAATTTTTACTGGGAAATTGTGATATAAATTGGCATATGCCCGAGAAATTGATTAATGTGATGGTATAGGTGTTTTTGTATACGTGCAAAATCTTTAGTATAAGGTTATGCTTCGTTAATTATGGAATAAAATTTTGAATAGATATTGTTGAATTTGGTGGATTGATGAAAACAAGTAAATTGTCTTTATGGCTATTGTGTGTTACCCCGAGTGATGATTTGGAATGGAAGACAAAAATATTGAAAATCCTACTTTCGTATTGAGAAATTGCATTTTCAACGGAATAAATTTGTGGGATTTGGGGTGTAGGGTGACACGCATCACTACATTGATTACATGTTTATGGCATTCAAGAATATTTTCATAATTAGTAACGTTCCTATTGAGTCTCAACTCGCGTTGTAAAAAAATTCAAGTATCAACATGGATTCCACGACATATACGTTGCCAATGTTATTATTTTTGGAAGATGGCCTTTCTTTAGTGCTTTTGATCTATTCAATACCATGTAAGGCCATAAAACCAAGACTTCTCATTTTGAAATCAATTGTGCATGTATTTTAGATTTGGGACTTGTGTAGTCATTTTATGTATTGGACTCGTGGATGATAAGAACATGGCACATACATGTTATACAAGTGGATGAATGGAAATAGATATAAAGATTTTGGTAAAATTTTAAATTGCATGATGGATAGATTTTGACTTGAAAGGATAGCAGCATAAGTTCTAAATAAATGTAGGGCTCGTTTGATTCGGTGGACTAGATTATGTCGGATTAGTAGTGAGGTGGGATTAGTGTATGGATTGGTAATGAGGTGGAATTATAAAAGAGGTGAGATTAATTTTTTTGTATTTGATTTGAGGAGGATTGTTTAACGGATTACACAAACTCATGTTTGTTTTATGTGGGATTAGATAATGTGAGATAGGATTATATTTGTTAATTTCCATAATTGCCCTTGTAGTAAAAAAACTAATAAATATGTTATTTAATTTTTAAAATAAGCTAATAT
>JAOTRH010102795.1:0-15805 GCA_034768845.1 Heliamphora exappendiculata
AAATCAATAATTATTTCAAGATTAAGAGGATAAACACTATTCATAATAACCTTGGGGTGTGAATTAATTTATATAGTTAGTATAAAATTAATTATCCAAAATGTCCCGTTCAATACACACATAGTGTACTAGAACAGAGAGTCAGAACAATAGATGACGCTATTATCTATTCCCCATAACCAAGACAAGCCTATTAAAACTTTGTGCTATAGTCGTATCGATAGTATGCCCATTTCTATCTAAACTGTAAACAGAAAACTTATATTCTACAAAACCTAAAATCTGATCTTTTGTGTACAAGTCGTACTCTACACACCAGATTTAATACTATATAGAATATCGAACATCCATGATAATATTAAAGAAATGATGCACATACATTACTCATAAAAATTCTCATAAAATGAATATTTTATTTTATTAAAATTAAATTAAATACTAAAAACATAGTTTTTAGTATAACAATTCTAACAATCTCCCACTTATACTCAAAATCATGCTGCCATACATCTGACTCCGATCGTCTCTACATAACAATCAAAAGTCTTAGCCAATAAGTTCTTTGTAAAGGATCTGTAAGGTTGTCTCCTGATAGAAGCACTATATCTGACTAAAAATTTGAATCTATATACCCTAAAGGTGCTAGACTGTCTGCCTGGTAAATCAACATATAATCCTTAGTTCTTTTTAGGTACTTGATTATATTCTTTGCCGCAGTTCAATGCTCCTGTCTTATGTTAGACTGGCATCTGCTGACCATACCAACGGCAAAGCAGATGTCGAGTCTAGTACAAAGAATATCATACATGAGGCTTCCTACTGTCGAAGCATAAGGAACCGTCTTCATCTTTTCTATCTCATCAGGTATTTGAGGACACTAATCCTTGGATAAAGTGATTCCATACTTGAAAGGGAGAAATCTTTTCTTAGAATCCTGCATGCTAAAACGAATAAGGATATCATCGATATACTTTGCTTGTGATAAGCCCAGTATCCTTTGTTTTTGATCTCTCATAAACTTGATCCCATGGATATGACTGGCTTCTCCCAAGTCTTTCATATCGAACTATCCAGATAACCATACTTTAATCGTAAATAATGCCCCCACATCATTTTCGATGAGCAAGATATCATCTACATAAAGTACTAAGAAGATCACCATGCTTTCGTCATGTACCTTATACACAGAGGACTCATCTAGACTTTGATCAAAATCATAAAGCTTTATAGCTTGATCAAACTGAGTGTTCCAAGTCCTCGATGCTTTCTTAAGTCCATAAATAGATTTTTTAAGCTTGCACAGCATGTGCTCCTGTCCATTTACAATGAATCCGTCTGGTTGTATCATATAGACACACTTGTCAAGACTTCCGTTAAGAAAAGCTATCTTGACATCCATTGGTCAAATTTCATAATTGAAATGTGCGGTAATGGATAAGAGAATCCAGATAAATTTAAGCATGGCTACCGGCGAAAAGGTTTCCTCATAGTTGATCTCTTCTTTCTGAGTGAACCCTTTAGCAACGAGCCTAGATTTGAAGGTTTCAACCTTTCCGTCTGCTCCTCTCTTCTTCTTGTAGATCCACTTGCATCAAATGGGTTTTATCCCTTAGGGTGGTTCTACAAGTTCCCATACCTGATTGGAATACATAGATTTTATCTCTGAATTCATAGCCCTTTGCCAAAAATCTGCATCTTTATCTTGTAGTGCTTCGTTGTAGTTACAAGGCTCGGTATCCAGTTTTGCTGGGATCTTTTTATACGACTCTTCCAAGAACATATACCGATCAGGTTGATGAACTACCATCCCACTACGATGAGGCACTACCTGTGTTTGTGTACTACTAATAACACGATGTGCAGAATCAGAACCCTGTGCATCAGCACCATGTTCTTGATTTGCACCTATCATAATCTTCCACCTATGACGAGGTAATGAGATATCAGTGACTTGTTCTTTCTTTCTACTGGTATTTTTTTTAGTTCTTCTAGAACAATATTATTTTTGGGCCTGTGATCCATAATATAATTCTCTTTCAAGAATCGAGCATTGGTGCTAACAATTACCTTATGATCCTTAGGATTATAAAACAGACCACCCTTCGTTCGCTTGGGATATCCTATAAAGAAACAGACTTTTGTCCTCGGTTTTAACTTACTCGCGTTCCCTTTCAGCACATGTGCTGGACATTGCCAAATTCGAATGTGTTTTAGACTAGGCTTATGCCCAATCCACAATTCTGTAGGAGTAGAAGGTACTAACTTAGAAGGTACCAAGTTCAGAATGTAAGCCATTGTCTCTAAAGTGAGTCTCCAAAACGAATCGGGTAAATCTAAATAACTCATCATAGACCTTATCATTTCCATAAGAGTTCTATTCCTTCTTTCTGCTACATCATTCTGCTACGAAGTGCTAGGTGTAGTCAACTAGGATGTAATTCCCTCTGATGACAAGTAGTCCTTAAACTCTCCAAAGAGGTATTCTCCACCACGATTAGATCGTAGTGATTTTATACTTTTACTCAGATGCTTCTCCGCCTCCGTCTTGAATTCTTTTAATTTCTTAAAGCATGTAGACTTACGGTGTATCAGGTAAATGTATTCATATCTTAAGTAGTCATCAATAAAATTGACAAAGTACTCAAAGCCACCTCTAGCCCGGATTATCATCGGACCACACACATCAAAATGAACCAGCTCTAATGGTTCTTTAGCTCTATAGCCTTTAGTCAAATAGGGCCTCTTAGTTATCTTACCCTCTAAGAAAGATTCAGAGACTGAAAGTGTCTCAACTTTCAATGAACTCAAAAGTCTATTTGCTACCTGTCTATTTATCTTTTTTAGATTAATATTACCCAAGCGCAAGTGCCAAAGAAATATTTGGTTCATTAAAGAAAGAAACTTTTTCTTATCAGGTATTATTGATGTATTATTCGTTTCATTCAGTTGCAGTGTAGGAAAAATTGAAGTAATAATATAAAGATCATCCACCAATGTACCAGGACAGACAACCCGTTTATTATACTTAATAACTACAGAGTTGTTAAAATAAACTAAATATCCATCTTTAGCCAATCCAGAAATAGAGACTAAGTTTCCTCTAATAGTTCATAAAGACAATATCTCAATATTAAAACTCGATCTCTATTAAAACTGAGAGTGAAATCTCCTATTACAACTGCTGTAACCTTTGTATTATTACCCATATACAAGTAAAATATCCCCATCAATAAGTTGTCGAGTTTTTTGGAACCTCTGCAATAAATTACAGACATGATTAGTGGCTCCCGTATCTACACACCAGGTACCAGTAGATAACACCGCTAAACATGTTCTCACAACCAGTGAGCAGAAATTACCATGTTTATAACACCCCGGTCCAGACCCTAACAGTAACCACCTAGATTGTAACAACCCATCTCAAACTCTAGTATTAGCGATGGATAGATAATAAAAACCTAGGTCGCTACATGAACAAAGAAAATCCTAATTAACCCAGAAACCCTAAATTTGACCCGAAAATCCTAAAAGAGACCAAATACTCAGAGGCAAGCCCTAACACTTAGAAAAATTTCAGAACAGCTTAAATTAAGTAATTAATATAAAATATTAAATTAAAATTTTCCATAATTAAAGTTAAATGACCATTTTGCCCCTATTACAACAAAAAGTTTCAAAAATTTAAAATTTGACACATGGACATCCAAAATCATATATTTATATACAATTAATTAATAAAATATAAAATAGCAACAAAAATAATCAAAATTCCCTTGCATGGCTGGCCACCTAGGAGAATGTGCCCAAAAAGCTATTTTTTACCTTTTTAAGCTTAAAAATGAGAAAAACATGTATAAATTAAGCATTATTTTGACCCAACACTTTTTATACAAGTAATATTTATAGTAATATAATAATATAGGTCAACAAAAGTAAACAAATAATTATTTAAAGTCTTTACACAATAAATAAGTCAAAAAGTGAATTCTAGTCAAACTAGCTTAATTTAGCTTAAAAACCTACACATTTTTAATTAATTGCTATCAAAATTATGATAAATTATCGAAATACTAAATAAATTATGAATACATTATTATAATAGATTTTAGTAAGTTTAGGTACATAAAATTTATATTTTATGCATTTATATTCACAAAATGTTTCAAAATACAATTTAAAACTCTAATTAAATACAAAATCATCTTTTTAGCCTCCCAAACACCCCAGCTGAATTCCCTTGCTGCCATGATCTGAATATGTCTCCCTCAAATAACCCCCACCTCTCATGCAACCAATGAGGAATTAGAAATTTCAAAAAAATTACTTACACACAATAATTATCCTCCATCTTAATTTTTCTACAAAAACAAACACACCCCAAGCACTCTCCTCCTTCATGTGGTACGGATGAGAGGGTGAGAGAGAGAGAGAGTACAAAAATTATCTAAGTGTCCTAAGAGAGAAGAATGGGAGAAGAAGAAAGAAGGAAAAAAGAGGAAGGAGGAAAAGATCAAGGAAGGAGCATTGAAGCTAAGTCCTATTCTCCCACAACCATTTGAGGATCCAACAAGGTAAGCAACTTCCTTAAACTTTCTGATATTCTCCCCCAAGATACCTCTCAATCCATCTCTGTAACAAACCATAACAAAATAAAGCAAATAATGAATCAAAAATGCGTCGTAGGAGTGATTTAAGGACTGCTTATGCATGAGTAAGCTTTGTATGTATTTGCTTGTGTTTATTCCTGAGTTTTATGGCCTAAGCATGTTTTGGAGTTTTTTTTATGTGATCTTGTAACATGCATGCAAAGAAAACATGTCAAAAATGTACACAACATAGGCTAAGCAATCAAAACCCTAAGTAGCCTGATTTTCTGGACTTACTTTTTGTCACCAACTTTAAAACACTATAACTAAATAAAGCAAAATGGTATTAAAGTGATTTTTGTGTCCAGATTCATATTTTTGAGTTCTCTTTCATAAAAAATTGGTTTTAAGTGATTTCGTAGGGTAGAACTCCAGATATCTCATTTTTTCCAAAGAGTGTCAGATCTTGACCACTCTGAGTTGCAGACCTAAAAACCCTACATTAGAGTGAGAACCGAGCTTAGGGAAAAACACAAAACTTGTAGAGGGTATATTAATATTTCTGTCCACCAAACATGAGCCAAATATATGAAGTCTTGATGGGTCACAACACTTCCTAAAGTCTCTATCAAGATTTAGTGACTAACAGACCTCTCTGTCACACCTTTTTGTGAGATTTAAAACCTAAATTTTTTTAACTAAAATCCAAAAGTGGTAAACATGAGCTTTGTAGCTAATATATTAAAATAGTTACTGATGAAAAATCAGCTCAAAATACTCTCAGATTATACCTCAAATATTTTAAACATTCTCTGTCAAAAACACACTCTGCAAACCCTTTTTAGGCTGACTGAACCTATTTTATAAATTGGTCAAAAACTCAAACGTTTTCCAAATAACTTGCCCTAACTCAAAACATGAAATTTGTAGGGGACACCTTAAACTAGAGCCCCACAAAAAATCAGAGCCATGGAACTTGAATTGATGCCCCAAAATAGTGGCCAACAGAAGCTCAATTCTAATGTATTTCTCTGTAAATTGCTGAACCGTTTTTACTTAAATAAGATAAATGACCTTTTTACTTTAGGGAACTGACCTTAGTGAAAAACATAAAAGTTATAGAAATTTTTTTTATCTAATTGGTGTTAAAATTTTAGAAATTAAATCAATACCTAAGTACCTCAAAACACTGTCGCAACTTTAAAACTAACAATTTAAACTTGCACCTAAAATTGGCTAAGTGTTCGAATGGTGTGTTACTTATGAGACTTGAGTATGTGAATTTTATATTAAATTTTTGAGTAATTAGTGTATGAAAATAATGCTTCTGATGAAATGAACTCATACCAACAGTTCGATCCTATATCGCTTAAATTGTGGATATGCTTCGCCTGATTGTACTTGATGCTTTAACAAGTTATACCATATGCCCTATCATGTTTATGCGTCATGCCATAATTAATTATACACGAAAAGTATGTTGCACACCAGGAACATTCACGCATTGCATCTTGGATTATCGGAGTCCCTTCGTATCTTTCAAATTTAGGTTGGGTTATATGAAAATCGTCGCTTCTATGATTTGGGAAGTTGTTATAATGAATAAGGGGTTTATTATGAAAAATGGGTTAAGGAACCATGAGTTCGTTGCTAGCCTTTTATTTCGGTAATTTAGACTTTGGGTTGACGCCAAAGGATCATTTTTGTACTTAAGGTGGGTTTTGTGCACAAGTAATTTGGCCAGAGAACTTGGAATAAGGATGGACGGGTTGTAATAAAGATGAAACTGGCTTCTCCACGCCATTGCCATTCAGTAAAACGACTGAGGCATGAAGCCAAGGCGAGCATTTACCTTTCACAACGAGGCAAGAAGATGTTTAGCGGTCAAATTCCCATCAAGTCTACTTTGTAATTCCCGCGTGGAATTCATGATAGTGTTCTATAAGTGCTTGGGATTGGGCATTTGCATTGCATCCATCAGCATCATGCACTCACATTCCTGTTCTGATATGTGCTCATCTTGTTGAAAATGATAATTTTCCTATATCTCTGTTCCCTTAACTTTGCATTGGGTGTTAAATAATATGTATTGTAGAATATCTTGTCGTAAGTTTATTTGACGGTTTAGAAAATTTGCTTCTAGGCTCTGGCTCATGGCATTTATGCCACAGGTGAAGTACAAGAACGTTTCGAGAAAGGCGCGTTTGTTGAGGAAGGAGATTACGAAGAAGAGGGAGTGTGGCAGGAGCAGGATAACCCCAACGACGCAGTTTGAAGACGTAGACTATTTACTTTTGATCTTTTGTTCAGTTTTTCTTGGACATAATGTAACTTTTGTTAAGCTTTCTAGATGACTGTACTTATTAAGTATTTTGAAAAATCTCTGAACCGTTAATGATGTAATAGTTACCTGAAGTATTTATGAACATTCGGCTAGAATATGTCCCTTATTTATAGTTACATATGTTTCAACATACCCGGAGAACGGGGTGTCACAGTTGGTATCAGAGCCTAGATTTAGTGAACCTTCAGGCCTTGGGAAATGGGAGATCTTGAGTTCTGTAGCATAGAAAACTCTATAGAGAGTCAATACTATTAAGTTATCACATATAATTTTAACAACTTAAAATCCTTATCTTAGGGTTTTCTCTATTTTTCTTTCTTAGGATGGCGTCCGACGCAGAACCGGCCGGATAACAATGGGCAGCATCAAAACCAGAGGACTCAGACTTCGAGGAAGAACCCGCTGAAGAGCAAGACCCAGTATACGTGTTTTCGTTACCATGGATGTTTTCGGATGAGTGACCAGCTCAAGGAGAAGAAGAGGTCGATGAAGTAGGAGCAAACAAAGAACTTGATATAGTAGAGGGCGAGGCAAACTTCGAAGTAGATGATAAGGAGGAACTCGAGGACGACGACAAGAACGAGGAGTGAGCGATCGCCTTCTTTTATAATCCACTTGACGCGCCGCCACCAGAGCCAGATGATGATGAAGCAACGGATGCAGTAATCTACTGGAGCCGCTAGAACTACCGCAAAGACTATCGTATCAGAGAGCGAGTGTATGCGAGAGTATTTCTCAAAAGGATGTGGAAGTGGAAAAAGTCCGAGTCTTTTCCAAGATATATGGGTCCGCTAAGGGTATTGGAAAGATGCGATGAAACCACCTACCGTCTGAAGGTACCACCGGGATTCAAAAGGCTATTAGGTGACAGGATGGATGCAAAGTGGATGCAAACACAGAAACCAAGGGATAAGAGAGGAATCATCAGCCCACGCAACCCGACAATCAACTTTAACGATCCAGAAACATACCTAGAGATAGCGACTGCCATTATCAATAGGACTCGCATGGGGCTGGAGGACTTTTGGCATGTGGAAGTGCAGTGGTGCTGCTACGGCATCTATGAAGCAACTTGGGAACGCGAGAAAATTGCTCGCCATTTTTATTCGCGTTTGTTTGTTTAAGCTTTAGTACGCTTGGCGCTGTACTTTTTCTCTTGTTTGAAGGTTGTGTGTGTTGTGTGAACACTTTGAAAACCTTGTACTAGTTATGTGTTGAATAAAATGCAAGTATTCGTTGTTAAATCCTCTATAAACTATCTCAAAATCATAAACTATCTCATAATCTCAAACTAAATCTACAATATCCCTCAATATATATATATAATAAAGAAGGGCCAATTTTTTTCAAAATGTCACTTATATATTTTGATCCAACGGTGCAAATTGCCATCCTGCCTAAACTGCAACGCATCTTACGGTCAAAAAATATCCTAGCCCAAAATGTGTTCTGCCCATCAGAGCAAGAGAGGCTGAAAGGCTTTCCCCTTCCTCTCATCGCTCTGTCTATTCTTTCACGCCTCAGCTGTCTTCTCTCTCGACGCCTCTCACTGACATCACTGCCCCACGACTTCGGCCTTCATGCACCATGACCTCTTTTCCTCTCGCACTCACTCTCTACCTCTTACTCTCCGATCTCTCTCTGCCTTTCATCTCCGAGCTCTCTCAATGTCGCTCACTGTCGCTCACCGTCACTCTCTCACTTTGCTCTCTACCTCGCACGTCGCCTCTCTGATCTCTCTCTACCTCTCATCTCTGATCTCTCTCTCACCGCCGCTCACCACTGATCACCTCCGTGCACCGCCAATCTCACTGTGCTCTCTCTTTGCCGCGAACGACGAACTCGCCTTCCTGAAGGTATTCCTATTTCTTGATTTTGCCCTAATTTATTTGATCTTTTTATTTTATTTTTGTGAAAAATTAGTTGTTTAAGAGCTTACGCGCACACATTATTTATGTTCTTCTAAATAAATAAAAGTATAGAACCGTGAAATGTATTGATCCTTTGATTGTGGGTTTTTGTTCTAAGTTTGTCAACTTTTGTTGTATTTATGGGTTTGTATGGTTTTTTTATTTTTATGTATTTTATTTTTGAACTGTGTGGTATATAAGGAATTCTCATTCATCCAATGAGGTAGGTGAGGCCTCATTTTTCTTCATTTTTTTTCTTTATTTACCACCTTGATTACCAATGTGAGATAAATCTTTTTATTCCTATTTTTTTTGTAAAATCTTCCACCCATTGGCTTACAATAGCATTTTTGGCTATTCTAAAATTGGAGCTTTAATTTCTCACAGGGGATTGCCCTATTTGTTTTGAAATTGCATCTTCAAATTACAGGATTTAGTTTAAGCCTACTGTTGTTTGTTAACCTTTTGACATAACATTGTTTTGGGATATTTTTTTTTCTTAAAAAGATAAAGATATACAAGCTGTGTCATCATCTTATGACCCGTGCTTCAGCTACGGCTCCATGCTACAGTGTTGGTGGGATTTTGGTGAGATGTTACAGCTATAAATAATGATTGTGGAGTTAGAGAATTTGATATGGAAAATTTTCAACTTTGTAAGCATTTCCGGTTTCCTTGGCCAATGAATGCAAGCCTCTTCCTCTCCCTCCCTCTATTTCTCTCTATATTATGTTAGACCTATGTGAAAAAATGCTCATATTTTTTCATTATATGCTTTAGCACATTGTTGGGATGATTTATGATTCTATTCAAGGCACGATTTGCAATTTTTAGGAAATTTATAATGGTGTATGTCAAACATTGGAGGTTACAGTTTTCCATTTCCACAAAGGCTATTTTTCTAAGGTGGAAGAATTGTGTGTGCGTGTGTGTAAAGACAGACCTTTTTTTGTCTCCCTTCCACCCAAGATGACTTTTCTATGGCAAGAGTTGAAGATTCAAATGGAAAAGTTCTTGAATTAAAGAGAACATCATTTTATTTTTCACGTTTTGCAATTTTTTGGAGGTTACAGTTTTCCATTATGGAAAATGCTATTTTTCTAAGGTGGAAGAATTGTGTGTGTGTGTGTGTATGTGTGTGTGTAAGTTTTTGAATTAAAGCAAGCATCTTTTAATTTTTGGTTCGTTTGTTGTTTATGGAACTGTAATGGTATATCAAAAACAAAACTAGATGTATTCTGTATTTATTATATTTTTCCCTTTGGCATGGGGGTGCTTAATACTGGCATCATTGGGCAGCTATTTGTACTTCCATTGTTTGTGAGCCCTGAACATGGACTTTTTCCATTTTAGGCTGCCCCATTCACCAATCTGTTGCTATCGTTACTTGGGATTTAATGAAGTGACCTTTGTTTTTGAACTCCTCTGACCACCAAAAGGTTTCTCTGTATTTTTTGGGTGGGTTTTTCCCGCTCCAGGCTTGGGACGAAGACCAATCTCTGTCGTAAAAAATTTAGGGTTTCTCTGTATTATGAGCTTCTCATTAGTTGAAAAGATGGCTATTTATTCTTTTTTTTTTCTTTTGGCAAGACAAATTGAATGAAGTTATAATGTTCGATTTTAGTTTTTTTTTTTGGACAAATGTTCAATGTAATCAATCTGGGTATCTTTGACATGTTTAACAATATCTGAATGTTTTCTTTGACATATTACCTATCTATGCACATGCATTAATGCATCCTGTTTACGCATCTTCCTTCTCAAACTTATTCTCAATGTTTTCTTCTCATTAGTAGAAAAGATGGATATTTATGCTTCTTTTTACTTTTGGCAGGACAAATTGAACTAAGTTATAATGTTAGATTTTAGTTTTTTTGGAGACAAATGTTCAATGTAATCATTATAGGTATCTTTGACATGTAAAGATCTGAATGCTTTTTTTTGTTGTGGTCTCAACTCTCAAGAACTTGTTTTTTTTTTTGGTTTGGTAAGTTGGGGAGAGGGCAATGGATACTCCATTGGTCGAACCTCGACCCCTGGGAGGGTGGGAAGGGGGGGGGCAAATGCAAGGGCATTCAGCGCCACTTGCGCTAGGCCTCCACATTCAAGAACTTTTTTGTTTCACTTTTTGTGTATAGTTCTGTTTAAAAATATCTAAATGCATAGTTTCATTCTTATGCTCAAAATATTAAGGTGAGCCTCACTCTTGATTTACTTTTTTTTTTCTTTGGCTCCTTTTTGTTTAGCTATTTTATTTTTTGTCTTAATATCTTTGCAAATACAATTACTCGCGCTAACTTGAGAAATTGTTATGCTTCTATGAATGTTATTTTTCTCCTTTTCATTTTTTATAGCTGCTCATTTGTGCCATCAAAACTATTTTGGAAATCTATTCACATGGAAAGCTATTCTTTATTTATTCCAAGATCATACTCGGAAGAACAGTACTAAAGCTTCCTTTGTTTCTTTTTCTTTGTTCCAGAGGTGATATCCTTCAATGGATCTGTAGTGTGTTTCTGTTCTTCACTTCTCCCTTCCTACACCGGTGGGTTCTTCATTCCATGTGAGCATAATATAAGGGTTATGATTTGTAATTTCTGAATGCGTCCGATTTCTCTTAGTCCAATTTATATTTCGAATGTGGGTCTTTAGTTTCATTTTCTTCTTTTTAGTCGTTGAACTTTATTTACATCTGTTTCTCACAAATAGCCAACAAATAATGGAGTCAGGGTGCTTGTTAATTCAAAATAGGTAACTAAAGCAATCGTTGTATTCTTATTATTTTGGGATAGGTTTTATTAGGCTTTATCTTATAAGAGAACTAGGGATTTACCCGTGCCTAAAGGCACTTCTACCATTTTTTTTTTAGATTACTCGTATATATATAAAATGAAGACAATTAAGAATGGAAACAACCCCCTAATCTCGACACTCTCTTAGATAGTTAATAGATGATCAGACCACCAATAAGTTAACTAATCCCTAGCTGATAAGACACTAGGAGTAGCCTAAGTTCTAAGAAAAACACTGTTAAAATCCTGCAACTTCACCCTTATGAGTTTCTTTTCCCAAACCCTTATATCAACTTCTATACCGATTAAAATTCCTTGCTTATGTTTCCTTCTAATAGCACCAGTCCTCAACAATGCTACTCAATAATATTTGTAGGTAATCCTTCACCACCATTCATTCCTGACTTCAATACTATGTTTGACTGAAACAATTTTGTGAACTCTTGAAATCCTAACCTTGGAAGTTGACTTGGATGTTTGAATTGAAATACGTTAGGCCGACGTAATTTTAGGGCAAATATCCATTTTGGCTACCCGTTGCTTAAACATATCTTTTGTCAAAGTCTGATACTGCACAGATTAGTCCCGAGAATATCCTCTTTGTAATATTCATTAATTGCTGATTTCTTATCTCTAGTGCATCTAAACTTCAAACAATCTCTCGACCCGAGTCAATGATGATTGCTTTAACTATGACACCTTGCCTAAATGCAACCTATCCCTGAAACATCTCAGAGTCTACCCTAAGATATTCTAACCCCAGCGACATCTCGTGCTTATACCATTTGAAATCCTCAACCAAACGCTTATCTAATCACTGTCGTATGGTCACCTTTTCTGAAACCAGTAAGATTGACCTGACCATCCTTATCAAACTCCACGTGTGTTTTGCTCGGTAATCCTCAAAACCTTGTCCCGTAGATCTATGAGTGACTACGACGAACGTCAGAATAGTACATTATTAGGCTTCAATACTTTTACGGAAGATTAGGATGATGCACGAAAACCTCTTAATACCTCTTCGAATCATAGAGCAATCTTTCCTCAACATTACGACTCAAAGTATCAACAAAGTTTAGACTTTCCCAGACTAGTTCACAGTGGACCCACACATCCAACGAACCAGAAAGCAAAAGATTTGTGCCGGCAGTAAAGAAGCAAAAAACAAGTGACACTCCTTGAGTTTAGGATACCCTTAGTATGAAAATAAAGAAAGAGTACCCGTACACGTCACTAGTCACATCAGCTTTCTCACCAAAATGAGAGTATCCAAATTTGGCTATCCCCACTTTCAATGAAGAATTTCTGACAACGATATGAGCATCAGGAGCTTGATGGAGAATTTACCATCAAACCACAATGAATTACGTGACTCAGTAATTGACTCAGACATACCTTCATCCATGTTCACTTTACCCTTGAGTGACTAACCACTGGAGAAAAACGATCCATTCAATGGAAAAGACATCCAAACCCTACACACCAACACATGGAGGATCAACGATGGAAGCTAAGAGAAACGGTACAGCACTTGGAAAGGTTAGAAAGCATTTGATTACGGACCTTGTCGCTAGGATTTATCAAAGATTGCTCAAGAGTACGATAACATCCAGGTTGTAATAAATTACCTTACTCAAGCTGCCCGTTTTCTATTGTCTAAACCTCACGACACATCGGTAGCTATAAGAAAAAGAACACCCGTAAGATCTACACCAACATAAGTTCTCTACTATATCTAATCGAGACCTGTATCTCACTTGGACAGTCTAAACACCTGGTTCTGAACCATCAAAAGTATGCTAAGAGTATGCATAAGGGAAGTTGAAGAAAACTCTTATCTTCAGTCCAAACCTGTGTACAACCACATCTCCTAAACCAGCCCTTGCAACTACGTGAGGTTTTGTGTGATCAACACTCTGAGATTATCAGAGAGGAACTGATTAGTCGGAATAGATCTTTGCTAGTCAACAAAATAAGACCCAGAATACAATAATAGAAATTCATATAAAACCCAGAATGGTAGCCCTGTTGTGACGATCTTCGGTGAAGAACGATAGAATCTCTTTGGATAAGACTTTTCATGCTAGTAAATAGATTGAGTGTCATGCTTTCACCTCATAAGTAGAACCAACTTCTAGCAAGCAGTTCAATGACTCCCATTCCTTTTCTCTTTCTTAAAGAAGGCGGGATAAAGACAAAACCATGGGCGTTCAGCAGAGGTAAGTGAAACTGAAAAGGAAGTGGAAGCCCCAAGCCTAGCATGAATTTTGCAAGATTTAACAGCCAACTTGGATCGATCACAAGGGAAGGTGCCCCAAGAAGGATCATAGTACTTATTAGACCTAAGGATATAGAATATCCCAGCACCTAAAAGGAAGAATCTTTCCCGAATAACTGAGGTTTGGATCAAAGCCACAAAGCAACAACAACCAACTATAGGAGCTTGTTATAGGTGCAACCAGCCAGGATATAAAATGATGCATTGCCCGATGAAAATTGGAGAAAACAACCAAGGAGGACCACTACGGAATAACAAGAAGATCACACGCTCAGGACCTTACCCTCAAGGTGACCAATGGGAACAACTAGGAAAAAGGGCACTAAAATTGAAAATTTATTACCACCAATGCCATAGGCCTGGACATAAAAGATCTGAGTGTCCACTACAAGGAAAATTGAACTACAACCGCCGTCAACTAGAACTGAGTTGCAAGGATCAAACAAAGTTGTAGCAGCAAGGAACGAATAATGTGAAAAGGTGGTGCAACCTGGCCAACCAGAGAGCGATGAGGGAAGTGTTCGCCATTCACAAGAGAAAAACTCAATAATCTGTTTCAATTGCAGTAAGTTTGGACATAAAAAGTTTGAATGCCTGCTGCCAAGGGGAAGAAACTACAATGTTCGTCAAAAGGGAACGCGTGGTTCAGGAATGATGATACAGCTTGACCGACAAGAGAATCATTAGACAGAAGACTCGCATTTCCAAGAGAAGCAGAAGTGTTCGTTAATGATCGAAGGTACACCCGAATTCGCAAACTCTAAGATATACGTTAGATAAACTTGTTGCGTTATTTTGAGAAAAGATATGCTAGAAGGACAAAGGCTTTTAGATTAACCCTAGTCAGACAACTCCCGCGCCATGAATATTCGATGTGGCCTTTAAGGATCGCGTAGTTATCGGTCTAAGATGTTAAAAAGACAAAACAACAATAGCTAAAAGTGATAAACGTATAAACCCGACCTTGTCCACACCCTCAATAACGAACAACTCAAGTAAACAAGAACATGACTTCGAAGAAAAGAGATGTAAGTAATCATCCACAACCTTTCGCATGAAATTTCGAGGACGAAATTTGCTTAAGGGGAGTTTATTGTAACACCCCGGTCTGGACCCTAGTAGTAACCACCTATATTGTAACAACCCGGCTCAAACCTTAGTGTTAGCGACGAATAGATAATGAAAACCTAGGTCGCTGCATGAACAAGAAAAACCCTAATTAACCTAGAAATACTAAATTTGACTCGAAAACTCTAAAGGAGACCAAATACTCGGAGGGAAGCCCTAACACTTAGAAAAGTCTCGAAACAGCTTAAATTAAGTAAGCAATATAAAATATTAAATTAAAAATTAAAAATTCCAATAATTAAAGTAAAATGACCATTTTTCCCATAATATAGCAAAAAGCCTAAAAAATTCAAAATTTGACACATGGACATCCAATATTAGATATTTATATACAATTAATTAATAAAATATAAACTAACAACAAAAATAACCAAAATGCCCTTGCATGGCGGGCTACCTAGGAGAATGTGCTTAAAAAGCTACTTTTTGCCTTTTAAAGCTTAAAATGAAATTTTTTTTTATAAATTAAGCATTATTTTGACCTAACATTTTTTATACAAGTAATAAATATAGTAATATAATAATATAGGTCAACAAAAGAAAATAAATAATTATTTAAAATTTCTGCACAATAAATAAGTCAAAAATCCAATTGTAGTCAAACTAACTTAATTTAGCTTGAAATCCTACACTTATTTAATTAATTGCTATCAAAATTATAATAAATTATGAAAACATTAATATAATACGTTTTAGTAGGTTTAGGTACATAAAATTAATATTTTATACATTTATATTCACAAAAATGTACTAAAATACAATTTAAA
>JAOTRH010102806.1:0-15803 GCA_034768845.1 Heliamphora exappendiculata
CTAGGGCTAATAACACCCAATGGAGATATCTAAGTTTACTATATGCAAAAAGGCCGATTTTGGTCAATCGAACAGGGAACCTTCTGAATAGAGCCGGGTATATACCTCTCATGCTTGGAGTGGTGCAGGGCAGGGTCAAACAGTACATCCAAACTCTTTTACTATACCTATGATAGCGTAGAGTCAGTAAGAGTTGTCTGTCTTCCCAATAATCCCCAAAATGGATGAACGTTCAAGGCATCAGGTTGACCAGGCAGGGGGGTTTGAAGAACAATGCATATATATGCGAAAATGCAAATGAGGAATACATATTAAGAACCAATGATGTTTTTGAGTCTAGCCCTCTTATTTGATTATGAAACCAGTCTCCAGCGGAGTCGTCAGAAAATACTGTGGCGTTGGGATTTAAGGGTTTTGAAAATATTTCAAAAATAAGAGACTTCAAATATGTGTCGAAAAATATTTTAACACCTTGAAAACTAAATTTTTAAAACCCATTTTTACTAAAAATAGAGTCTCCACTTAGTTTTTGAGAAGACTTAAGAAAAATAGAAATGGCTACTAATCATTAAAACGTTTAACCAGAGAAAGATAGTTCGGAGGCTAAAGTACGAATCGAAAAAGGTGTTAGGCACCCCGTTTGCCCAACCATAAAGTTGGCATCTACTAATCATCATTGGTTCTTTAATAGAATTTCTCAAATGCATGTAAATAAAGAAAATTAAGACAAATAGATAGCATCTAAAATCAAATATGAAAAATACATAACATATGTACATAGAACTCTAAATTAGAGCAAATAAATAAGTGAATTCTTAAGTCCTATAGTATGAAATTTCTAATTAAATAATACATGAAATACTTTCACATGCAATATTCACAAAAATAAATTAACTATCATAATTTGCATAAGTAAACAAAAATATGCTAGAAAATGTTAAAATTACCTAAATATGATTTGTTACAAAAGATAAACTAAACCATTCTAAACACACTTTTAAGTGAAGAAACTAAAACGTGCATTAACATTAACATGATGAATAAAGGAAAAAAAATAAAAAATGCATAAAAGAGAAAATTCTTAATTAAAAGAAAACTTACTTAACAAATAAATTTCAAATAGAAGGATTTATAAAAGAGAATTTAAAGATTTGAAGAAAAATAAGAACTTTACGAAAGAAAAGTTATGCTAAAATAAAAATATATTAGAAAATATTATTAAACTATTAGAAAAAAAACTTAACTATTGGCACTTTGTACTTTAAAAGAAACAAAAGAGAATAAAAACAAAAGAAAATAAAAGAGAGAAAAATTGATATAATAAGAGAAAATTTATATTAACATTTAAAGAGAAAATTAACATAAGATACTTTTTATAATTTGTTGGGTTTAACAAGAAAAAAAGAAAAGAAAAATAAAGTAAGCATTATGAAGAGAAAAGAAAAAAAATGAAAAAGGAAAGGAAGGAAATGGAATATTAAAGAAAAGAAGAAAATAAAACCACTTTACAAGAAAAATAAAATAAAGTTATATTACATGAAAAAGGAAATGAAAAGAAATAAAATGCTAAAAAGAAAAATTACACTACTATAAAGAAAATAAAATAAAATAAAAAATAAAAATTAATGAAGGAACACTAATATTTAAAAGAAGAAGGTATTAAATTAATATTACAAGAAAAAAAATAATAATAATAATAAAAGGAATACTAAAAAAAATAAGAAAAATTAAATGCAACTATTTAACTAAAATGTGATATATAGTATTAATTACAACATTCACATAAATATAAGTGTATTATTATAACAATTAATAACACTAACAAGTTGTAATTGCTCAAATATATTAGCACTATTTTGATGAATGAATTAAAAAAAAAGACAATATCTTAGTGTGGACGTGTAAATTAAGCAATTAATCAAAAAGATTAAACTAAATGAAATAATTTAATAAACAAGGTTAATTACATAAATAAAAGAAATGCACAAATTAAAATTAAAAATTAACCCGATCACTCTAAGAAAGAGGAAATGGAGTTTAGAAGGATCGGGGATCTAAACGAGGTACCTAGATTGCCGAGAAATTCTTATGTCGGGAATGCGCTTCAATGGCCCAATCCTCGGCAAGTGATCCAAGCAAGGTTTCAATGTTGGCGTCAGAGGTTCAGACCTCGGTATCTTGGCAGGGCTTCGGCATCGGGGCTCAAAATTGCTCGACGACTCGACAGAGCTTCTCTCTCAAAACCTCTCACTCATTTTCTGTCCTGAAAAACGTACCAAGGGTACGGTATTTATAAAGTTCATCAACCAATGAGGTGCTACCACGTTTTAAGACATATCAGGCCATTTGGAGTTGGCGGTCGCCATGTTTTTGAAAGGTTCCATAAGATTCTATTGGCGGTCACCACAATGCAAGTTGACAGTCTGGTTTGGAGGTGGCGGTTGCCACTTTTGGCTAGAATTTCCAAGAGGTTCTATTAGCGGTCGCCAAATGAACATGGCAGTCGCCTTACTTAGACAGCAAATTTCGATAATTTGCCAAAATTTCATTGGTTTGAGAGTTTTGGGTTCAAATACCGAGCTTGGATCACTTCCCGATGATCGAATTGAAGCACCATTCTACCTGTTTTTATCATCGAATTCACCTAAGATTAAGCGGGGTCAAATTGAGGTGTATACACCTAGGCATGAATTTAATTTTAGATTTTTGAACACCAATTAGATAAACATATTTCCTGTATCTTTCATGTTTAACACTAAGGTCAATTTTTAGGGTAAAATGGTCATTTATTTTATTTAAGTGAAAATCGTTCAACACTTTTTAGCGAAAAACACTAAATTTGGGCCTCTGTTGGCCACGGTTTTGGGGCATCAATGCAAGCGCTATGACTCTGATTTATGGGGAGATTTTAGTTTATGGTGTCCCCTACAAGTTTCATGTTTTGTGCTAGGGTAAATTACTTAGAAAAAGTTTGAGATTTTGGCGAATTTATAAAAAAGGATCCGTCAGCCTAAAAAGGGTCAGCAGAATAGGTTTTCAACAGAGAATGCACAAAATCTTTGGAGTACCATCCGAGGGTATTTTGAGCTAATTGTTGCTCAGTATTTATCTTAATATGTTATTTTGGTCTCACAAAAATATGTGACAGAGAGCTCTATCAGTCACTAAATCTCAGTAGTGACTTTGGAAAAGGTTTTGTCCTATCGAGACTTTATAGGTTTTGCTCATTTTTGGTGGACAGTAAGATAAACATGTCCTCTACAAATTTTATGTTTTGACCCAAGCTCGGTTCGTTCTCTAACTTAGGATTTTTAGGTCTGCAACTTAGAGTGGTCAAAATCTAACACTCCTTGAAAAAAAAATGGTATATCTAGAGTTTTACCCAACGAATTCACTTCAAACCAATTTTGTATGAAAGTAAAGTCTGCACAAAAAACAAATCATGTTTAGATCATTTTTCTACAATTAGTTATGATGTTTTAAAATTCATGGCAGAAAGTTGAAAAGCCCAGAAAATCAAGTTGTTTAGTGTTTTGATAGCTTAGCTCATGCAGTGTTCATTTTTTATGTATTTTCTTTGCATGCATGTCATATACTCATACAAACCAAAACTTCATAACATATTCAAGTCATAAAACTCAAAAATATTCACATGCAAGCACATACAAAGCTCAATCTTGTACTAACAGTTCACTATTCACACCTACAATGCCTTTTTGAGTTAATTTTTGTTTCTTATATTTAGGGTTAATTATAGAGATAGATTAAGAGCTATTTTATGGGAAAATATCAGAAGGTTTTAGGAGATTTACTTACCTTATTTGATACTCAAAAAATTATAGGATATATGAATTTACCTTTAATGCTCACACCTTGAACCTTTCTTCCTTCTTCTTCCCTCCCTTTTTCTTCTTTTCTCTTAGGGTAGGTTTGGGTGGTTCCAAATCTGATTTTGCATTTAAGTAGGGTTTAAATTGAGTTTTGGTACCATTTTGTGAAAGAAAATACATAAAATATTAATTTTATGTATCTTTTTAATAACTAAACCTACTAAAACCTTTTATATTAATGTATTTATAATTAATGTAACCTTTTCATGATTTATCATAATTTTGATAGCAATTAGTTAAATAGGTGTAGGCTTTTAAGCTAAATTAAGATAGTTTGACTAGAATTGATTTTTTAACTTATTTATTATGTAGCAACTTTAAATAATTACTTGATTGCTTTTTGAGATTTATATTATTATATTTTTATATATATTATTTATATAAAAAGTATTAGGTCAAAATAATATTTAATCATACACTTTTTTCTCATTTTTAAACTTAAAAGGCAAAAAGCAACTTTTTGGACACATTTCCTTAGGTGGTCGGCCATGCAAGGATAATTTGGTCATTTTTGTTGTTATTTTATTTTTTATTAATTAATTATATATAAATATCTGATTTTGGGGGTCCATGTGCCAAATTTTATATTTTTAGGACTTTTTACTATATTATGGGCAAAATTGTCATTTTACCCTAATCATGAGAAATTGTAATTTTTAATTTTATATTTTATGTTATTTACTTAATTTAAACTGTCCCAAAATTTTTCTGAGTATTAGGACTTTGCCTATGAGTATTTGGTCTTTTTAAGGTTTTCGAGTAAAATTAAGGTTTCGAGTTGAGTTGGAATTTTTCTTATTCATGCAGTGACCTAAGTTCTCATTGTATATCAGTCGCTAATACTAGGGTTCGAACCAGATTCTTACAATCTAGGTGGTTACTACTAGAGTCTGGACCGGGGTATTATAGGATTTCAACCAAAAAATTTAAAAAATAAGTTTTAACGCGCAAGATTCATAAATAAAAAATTTAACGCCAAGGTTCAATGACGTAATTTCTCTCAAAAATATTCTACGAACAGATAAATTTATCCATTTTTCATAAGAAATAAATAAATTTATCCATGTGATATTTATCTGTTTAATATGCAAATATATAAATTTATCTGTATTCTTTATTCGAGTTTTCAATAAGACAAATAAATTTATCTATCTTCTTTACACGTGCTTTCAATAAAAAATAAATAAATTTATTTATATTCTTTATATATGTTTTGAAGATCCACAAATAAATTTATCTGTATTGTTTATACATGCTGAAGGGTTTTGGGCTAAGGTACACAACGGGTGGGTCTAGGACCCATCCGACATGCCCCATCACTACCCGGTGAGAGCCAGCTCAAGCTATAGCCGAGGTACAGAGACTGGCCACAATGACTTCGGCCCCTCGGTGGACCCAAAGTCAAGTGGCTAAGCACACAACACGATATTCGAGTTTTGACAATAGTCAATATGATTTGATCACGGAAGTACAGCATTTAATGTGTGATTAGACCGAGCGCCTCCCCTATCGAGTGTGCTCCACTTCGGGGGGGCTGTAAGACAAGTGTCTCAGCCTAAAGGACGGCCCGAGGTGTCAGACTTGATGATGATGTGTTCATACTCTGTTCGAACAGTCAGTCCCTACGCTGACGCGACGTGCAGAGCCTCCCTAAAGGGCTAGGTGTTAGAGGGTAATCATGGAGCTAGGAGAAAGAGAGTATTCGATTCCCTATAAAAGGTGTCTCAGGTCCGAGAAAGTGTGGTTTTTTCTCTTCTTGAAGGTTTTCTCTCTGAAATCTAGTAAGAGAAACCTGTGTTCCATTGAATTCTCCCCCTATTTTCTCTAAACAATTGTTCTAACTTAATCTTCGGAGCGGCTTTTAGAGGACCGCCGCTGGGTAGTTCGTGTTTGTCGGTCCTTGTAGGTTTTTAACAAGGGAAATGAGCGGTCGAGTCGGGTTCAACCCATCAAACAAATATAATTTACGGATCATCCCTGTACATTTGGCCCCGTCTGTGGGAACCCAGTTGTAACCGTCTGTGAGCACCCCTATGGCGACACCTTCAAAGGTGCCTACTGTTCTTGATGAGAATGCCTCGCCAATCGCAACAGGAGGGCGAAGGTCGCAGAGAAGGGAGGAAAAAGGATCCGTTCCCGTAGCAGTTAGAACCCTTAAGCCCAATCTTACGAGGGAGTCGGTGCTCCTCGCAATGGGATAGGAAATCCAAAGACCCTACGATTCATTGAAGAACCAGGAGCGGGACTCATAGGCCCAGGTGAGAAGTTCACATGCGGTAAAGCCAAAATCCCCCGGGTTCAGGAGTAAAATAAAGGCGAATAAGGCCAACCCGAAGATAGAGCAAATCCTCTGGGAGTTTACCAAATAGAAAGAAGAGTTCAACACGGATGGGAGCAGTTATGCTCCCACGATGTCTAAACGGAATAAAGATCCCCCACGAAGAAACGAAAACTCGTCATCAGCATACCAAGCGATCCCCAAACCTAGTGGCGCGAGGGAAGAAATGATCGCCACGCCATTTGCCAAGCAATTAGACCAGGCCAAACCCCCAAGGAGTTTCTCCATGCCCAGATTTAAATCACACCACGAACGTTCGAACCTAAATACACACATCAGCCACTATAGGCATATGATGACGTTTTGGTGCTGTAATGACGCTCTCATGTGCAAGGTTTTCCCCTCCAGTTTAGATGAGGTTGGACTACGATGGTTTGACGGATTGGAGCCTCGGACAGTAACAAGCTGGAAGGATCCATCGCAAAAGTTCGAAGCACGTTTCATCACCAATACAAAAATTCCAAAGGAGATTGATTCGCTCATGGCCCTACGAAGGGGAAAGGAGTCGTTACGCGATTATACGAGAAAGTACTGGGAGGTGTACAACGATATCAAAAATTATAACGAGTAGTTAGCCGCGACGTCTTTCAAACACGGGCTCCCGCCTAGAGGAAAGCTGAGAGCCTCCCTGACTAAAAAACAGCCATAGGGCATTTCGGTGCAAATGGTCCGAGTTGAGCAGTATATAAGGGTGAAAGAGGACATGGGAAGGACCGAGGTCAAAGGCTGAACAGGTGAATGGAGGGTGACTCCGGAGAAGCCAAGAAGGAATAGCCCAGCAAGGATCAAGGGGCCAAGTCCGACGAGGCCGGCAAGACACCAAATGCTGAGCTGAGGAACAACCTAATTCAGTTGGGGGCCAAGCACAGACGAGAGCTCGTCACGAATGTGATTTTTAATGACTCAATCCACAAAATCTTACCTTAGATTAAGGACAGGCCATATTTCCAATGGCTTCCCCAACTACCCAATTTGGTCATTCAATCAGCCATAGAGCGGGGCATTAAGTGGAAATGCTCCTACCATAGAGAGAGGAGTCATCGAACAAAAGATTGTCGGGCCTTGAAAAAGCATCTTGACAAGTTGGTTCAGCTAGGGCACTTAAAGGAGTTCTTGGACGACGGGACAGACAGGCAGAAATCCCCCACCGAGATGAGAGTGGAGCCTTCAGCGGACCAGTGCACCGCATAGTAATCAGCGTAATTCACGGAATGGCAGGGACAGAACAGAGGAACCTTTTGCGAGGGCAGTTGAAGAGATTGGTGCATATAGCTGAGATGATGAAAGTGCAAGCAGGGCATAGGAAGAAGCCGAGAGGAGGATACCGAGACAACTCTTGTTCTCAGAAGCAGATTCAGAAAGGGTGCAGCACCCACACAATGATGCATTAGTTATATCATTGATTATTTTGAGCTTCGAGGTCAATAAGGTATTGATTGATCAAGGAAGTTCGGTCGAAGTTATGTACTACGGCCTCTTCCAAAGGCTCGGCCTCAGTAATCGAGACATGTCCCCATCGCACACCCCGCTCCTTGGGTTCAACTCTCAACTAGTCTGGCCGATGGGAAGTGTCATCGTACCGGTAAAGGTAGGGACGATCGAGCTTACAACAACTTTCTTAGTAGTTGACGTCCCCTCGGCCTACAGTGCCATCATAGGAAAAGCCTAGTTGCACGAATTAAAGGCCGTTCCATCCACGCACCATCAGGTGCTGAAATTCCCCACCACCAGAGGAACGGAGGTCATTTTCGAGAATCAAGCTGTATCCAAAAATTGCTTTGTGGCGGCCCTCAAGGCCGAGACACTACCCCAAGCGGTGAAGGTCGTCCAAATGGGTGATCATCCTGGCTTGGGTGAGGTTAGGAGAGAAGTCAAAGACAAGGCTGTAGAAGACCTCGAGACAATTGAGATTGACCCATGTAATCTAGAGAAGTTTTGTCTACTCGGGTCAACCATTTTCGGGTCGGAGAAAGGAGAGTTACTTCGACTGTTACATCGAAATATGGAGGTCTTTGCTTGGTCGCCAAATGAATTGCCGGGGGTAGATTCTGTATACATATGTCACACCCTTAATGTGGATCCCGCGTCCAAACTAGTAAAGCAGAGGGGTGGTGTTCAGCCCCGCATTATGCCCAAGCAGTAATCGAGGAGGTAGGGAAACTGTTGGTTGCAGGGGCCATAAGAGAGGTCAATACCTCGAATGGTTATCCAATACGGTGGTGGTGCGTAAGAAGTGAGGACAATGGAGGGTTTTTGTTGACTTCACAAACTTAAGCAAAGTTTGCCCAAAGGACAATTTTTCCCTTCCGAAGATTGATCAGCTGGTAGATTCGACAGCAGGGCACCAACGTATGATTTTTTTGGATGCATATCGAGATTTTCACAAAATTTCTATGTTGAGCCGAGACCAGGAGAAAACTTCGTTTATCACCCCGCATGGAACTTATTGTTATAAAGTCATGCCGTTTGGCCTCAAGAACATTGGGGCAACCTTCCAGAGAATGATCACGAGAATGTTCGCTAAGGTGCTGGGGGAAACGATAGAAGCATATATTGACAAGAACTGTGATCAAGCTCTCCTTACAAGTGTAGGCCGTTCTTCTTGACACTAAAGAAGGGGAAGAGGTTTCATTGGGATGAGAACTATGATTAAGCTCTCCTCGACCTCAAAACGTATTTGCCTTCTCCACCTTTGCTTTCAACCCCAAAGGATGGAGAGGAGCTGTATCTGTATTTAGCGATCTCATCCTACGCCGTTAGTGCGGTACTTGTAAGAGAGGAAAGACAAGCAATAGAGTCCAGTATACTACGTCGAACACACTCTTACCGGGTCAGAGACAAGGTACTTGCCTCTGGAAAAGTTGGCCTATGCCTTGATCATCGCCTCGCAAAAGCTACAACACTATTCTAGGTGCATGCCATTGTCGTACTTACGAAGTACCCCCTGCGGGCCCTATTCTAAAAGGCCGACCTGACGGGAAGAATGATTAAATGAACCATCGAGCTTGGGGGGACACGATATCAGTTTTAAACCCAGGACAGCCATAAAGGCCCAAGTGTTGGCTGACTTTGTTACCGAGTTTTTCGAGAATGTGCCGAGGGAAAAAGAAGTAGAGGAGGAGATGGCTAAACTCCTAGTGCTTCCGAGTACGACAGGGCTCTAAAAGCTACATGTCGATGGGGCATCCAACAACAATGGAGTAGGGGTGGGAACGGTTCCCACATCTCCCAATGGCTTGATATTGGAACATGCCCTCAGGCTTGGCTTTAATGCCTCCAACAACGAGACCGAGTACGAAGTAGTGTTGGCAGGACTCGATGCAGCAACAAAGCTCGGCATCACAGCATTTGAGGGGTTCAGCGACTCCCAACTAGTTATTAGTTAATTAAACGAAGAGTACAAAGAAAGAGATGATCGTATAGCAAAATATCTTCATAAGGCTGCAAAGGTTATGAGTAGGTTTTCATCTATCAGGGTTGAACGTGTGGGCCGAGCCAAAAATAACCATGCAAATACACTAGCTAGTCTCTCCTCGGTCGTTAGAACGGGCAAGGAAAGGACGGTGGTAGTCTGATTCCTTCCAAGGTCGAGTATTGATGTGAGACCCGGAACCTTGTTCTTTTATGCTGTTTATATATTTGATGTGTTCGTTTTAGTATATGAGTAGTATCGATGTATGGTTTATGCTTTAAAGTTGTAGAACAGCATGTATAAGTGTGTTATAGGCTTTCTCGGGTTTGGTAGAGGCTCGTTTGGCCTACGTTTGGACCAAAAACCTTATTTTGCTTCACAAACCCGAGACCAAAAATAGTAAGGGAGTTCAGTCGACTAGGCTACTGAGTTCGGTCGACTGAAGTGTCTTTCTTAGGTTCAGTCGACTGAACTAGGAGGTTCGATCGACTGAACTGTGGCGGTTCACATTTTTCGAGGAGCTTTAGTTGACTGAAGTGGCCTTTTTAGTCGACTGAACTGCCTTTTTGCTGTGTTTATAAGTAGTTCCAGGGGCTAGAATGTTTGAAAAATCATTCCATTCTCTCTGCCTTCTCTCTAGCTTTGAGGACTCGGAGCTTGGTTTGTTGTTGATACCTTTGTGGATCCTTCCTATCAGGGTTGAGGGCATCGCATCAAACCGGTCGAATTCTCATCTTGACGCTGTTCAGTTTTGAGACATCGAGTTTTTGACTCTCCGAGGTAGGATTCTAGACCCTACTGCTGTATAAGGGTGTTTTATATAATTATATGTGTTTTCATCGAGTAGAAAATACATCAAATGCTATTTTCATGTGTAACCGTGGTTTTAGGTAAAAGTGGGATTTTTATGCCTTTTCTCGGTTGTATACATGTTTCGGGTACGTGGTATTCGTAGTCTTCAAAACGAGGTTTGAAAATGAGGTGGTTTGTGAAATCGGATGAAAAACGTCTTTTTGGAGGTTTGAAGCTAACCCGCGAGGTTGAGTCTCAGCTTTCAAACATTTTGTTGGAAATGGTTTTAGATCTCCATTTTGATGGATTGGATCTCCTTTTATACATGTGTTGTACAAATCATTTTATGGGTTTTCGTAGTTGAGCTACAGAGGTTTTAAAATATTCTCTATAGATGTACCGTGACAGTGTGTGTTGAGTTGGGGGGGTTCCATTGCTCCTTAGTGTAAGTTCGAAAACATGCGCAGAGTAGGTCCCTACGTGCCTTAAGGTTAATCCCCGTAAACGAGGTTGGTGGGTGCTTAGTGCCCTCGGGTTGTGGCCCCGTAAACTAAGTGGTTGTGTGGGTGATTAATGCCCTCGGGTGTGACCCCATAAACTAAGTCGGTTGCCTCCGTTAATGGCGTTGTTTTTGTAACTCCGTATAGAACTTGTCATTACTAAACTTACGTGGTCGAGGGTAATGGACGAGAGTCTATAGTTGTTACCTTTGTCGATGTGGCAGAGTCGGTACATAGGACTATTTTTATATCTTTCTCCTCCACTCCACTGAGTGATCTAAGTGGAGCTTACTGTTTTATTTACAGCTTTTTCTTAACTGTGGCATGATATCTGTTAGGATGATGTGCATAGTGAGACAGAAAAACCTGTAGTTTTGGAAGAAAAACCTTTTGGATCCTGTGGTTGAGCCCTTGTGTATACAATTGCGTAGCCTGCTTTACAGCTTTAATGTCTATGTTCTATTAGGCTTCGGCTCACGGTGTAGAATTTTGCTGTAAAACCTTTTCAGGTGAGGAGTTGACCTAGTTGCATAGGTGATGGAAGAGTTGCTATAGTTTTTCCTTTTTGAGATATGTACTTACACATGTGACGCCTGTTGAGGCTGGTTCTATACGCCTTTTAGCGATATGTTTATTCATGTATGAGATGCATATTTTTCAGATTATAAGAGTTGAACTGTGGGGATCTTTTATCCAAATGTTGTACATTTTAAAGGGTACATCACCTTGTGAGAAAGTATGTGTGCTTGATTGCATGTGTTACAGTATTTTCCTAACATAGCATGATAGCTTGTGGTGTATACGTGGGCATGCAGGTTGGACCTTAGGATTGATTAGTCTTGCTTTCGGGTATTTGGATTAACATACTTGGGAGCCATGTTAAAGACGCGTTTCGCAGATGTGATTTCTAGCAAGGAATCTGAGTAGCTTGTTCAGAGCGACAAATCTTTCTTGTTGGTTCTCCTCGGTATGTGGGATATGTGATGACATGATCTACGTGGCTATGTGTTAGCATGTTTATCTATCTTTTACGTTGGCAATAACATATTGTATGGATTCTTATCCTGTTATGTTGCTTTCGTATAGAGTTATGTCCACGCGAGGAGGACGAGGTCGAGGTCGAGGCCGTGGCCGTGGTTCTGGCCGAAGGGACGTTCCAGTTCAGGTTGTTGGGGATGCTAATGCACCCCAAGGACCTGCTACTAAGGGAGATCTGTTGCGTGAGATGGTCGGCTCCATTCGGTAACTGGCTAAGGCCTCAACGGAGAGAGAGACCATTCCTGAGCCGAGGGCGACGGTTGCGATGCGTGAGTTTTGTCGTCTAGACTCTCCTACCTTTTCTGGGGGTCACAATCCCACAGTTGCCACTAAGTGGCTGGAGCTAGTTACTAGGATTCTGTATTTGCTTTAGATTGAGGAAGATGATCTGAGGGTTATATGTGCCACCTTCCAGCTGAGAGGGAGTGCTCACATGTGGTAGAAGTTCGCTAAGACCATAGTGGCAGACACTTGGGAGGCATTCACGAAGGTATTTCTGGAGAAATACTTTCCAGCGACTCTGAGGGATCGCGACCGAGAGGACTTCCTGTTTCTGACGCAGGGAACGATGACAGTGCTTGAGTACAAGGCTGAGTTTACTAGCTTGTCCAGATTTGCACAGGAGATTGTACCTACTGATGAGTTTTGTGTGAAACGGTTCGAGAGGGGTTTGAGGCCCGCTATTTGAGACAGAGTGGCAGCGTTCAGGATGCAGGTCTTTATGGAGCGGGTAGAGACTACTATGAAAGTGGAGGATACTCTGAACGAGACGCACAGAGACAAGGACAGCAGGGGTCAGTCAGATGGGGGACGTACACAGTTCTAGGGATGCAGGGACAAGTGTCGACGGACATCTGGTCCGAGTTCTCATCTAGTGGGGTTGTATCCACCACAGTCTTCTACATCCGTGCCACACATAGCTTCAACGGGAAGGTCGGATCAGAGAGCGCTTGTTTGTCATAGATGCCAACGACTAGGGCATCGTGCGGCAGAGTGCCGGAGTGCAACGCCTGTACAGGCACAGTCGCACCCGCAGGCTCAAGGAAGAGGGCCAGTTGTATGTTTTGAGTGCGGCTAGTCTGGGCACATCTGCAGGGACTGCCCAGAGGAAGAAGTGTGCGGAGAACAGCAAGCGCACCGACTGTTCCATCAGGCCAGGGGAGATAGATGTATTCACAGCCTAGAGCTTAGACATCTCGTTT
Organism: Heliamphora exappendiculata; assembly: GCA_034768845.1. Classification (NCBI taxonomy): domain Eukaryota; kingdom Viridiplantae; phylum Streptophyta; class Magnoliopsida; order Ericales; family Sarraceniaceae; genus Heliamphora; species Heliamphora exappendiculata. The sequence goes on from JAOTRH010102806.1 coordinate 13,173, forward strand.
TGCAGAGGGAGGAGCTTCAGTATAGCCAGGCAAGCAGTTGGCAGTGCAGGGCCGCAGTAGGCCAGCCAGAGCTTATGTTCTTATAGATCCTAGTTCATCTAGAGCACCGGTCGTACCCGATGCTGTCGCTACCACCTTTGTGATTAGAGGTACTCTTCTAGTCTTCATATCATGGGCCAGTGTTCTTATCGACACTGGAGCATCACATTCGTTTATATCTTCTGCTTTCGCATCTGCATTGGGGTTGCAAATGGACTAGTTGGGTAGTACCTTGAGTGTAGAGACTCCAGTCAGTGGGAGTGTGACGTTGAGCCTTGTGTGTAGATCGTATGATTTGGAGGTTGCCGGTCATTGTTTAGAGTTTGACCTTATTATTCTAGATATGACTACGTTCGATGTCATCCTATGGATGGATTGGGTGACCACTTATCGTGCCTTTATCGATTTCGATTGACGGAGGGTAACGATTTGTACATCGGCGGGAGATTGTTTCTGTTTTGTGGGAGACCGGGATGAGGGTTTGATGTCTACACCCAGTGATGTGCGGAACCAAGGCAACCTGGGTTTCCTTTTCTTAGCTCCCATGTTAGATGAGGCAATTAGAGTTCGAGGAGAGTTACCTCCGGTGGTGTGCGACTACTCAGATGTTTTCCCTGACGATGTGTTTGAGTTACCACCGAGCCGTGAGGTAGAGTTCTCTATTAACTTAGTTCCCGGAGCTGCTCCCATATCTATACCGTCCTATCGTTTGCACCTGCTGAGTTGCGTGAACTAAGGGTACAGTTGCAGGAGTTGTTAAACAGAGGGTTTATACGTCTGAGTACTTCTTCGTGGGCAGCTCCTGCTCTTTTTGCAAAGAAGAAGGATGGATTGTTGCGTTTGTGTATCGACTACAGGAAGCTAAATCAGGTGACAGGGAAGAACAGGTACCCGATGTCGAGGATAAATGATTTGTTCAACCAACTGAAGGGTTCGAGCTGTTTCTCGAAGATTGACTTGAGATCAGGATGCCACCAGTTGAGGATTAGGGACGAGGACATAGCGAAGACCACCTTCCGAACTTGCTATGGTCACTACGAGTTTTTAGTTATGCCGTTTGGTCTAACGAACGTACCTGCTACGTTCATGAGTTTGATGAACTGAATCTTCCATCCTTATCTGGACAGTTTTGTAGTGGTGTTTGTGGATGATATTATGATATATTCACCTATTAGAGAGGCGCACAAGGATCACATGCAGATCGTACTACAAACTTGGTGAGAGCACCGCTTGTACGTGAAGTACGAGAAGTGAAAATTATGGATGTCAGAGGTGAGATTTTTGGGACACATGGTGTCGACAGACAGGGTAGCTGTAGATTCGTCAAAGACTGATGCTGTGACAGGTTGGAAGCGACCGAAGAGTATCTTTGAGATTCGTAGTTTTCTGGGTTTTGCAGGTTACTATCGACGGTTCGTAAATGACTTTGCTAGACTCGCTGGACCGATGACGCGTTTGACGCGAAAAGGAGTTGTGTTTGTTTGGAGTGAGTCATGTGAGTCAGCTCTCCAGGAGCTGAAGACAAGGTTGACTAGTCCGCCATTGTTGATCATTCTAGAGCGAGCCTTGGGGTATACGGTGTACTGTGATGCATCACATGATGGTCTTGGATGTGTTTTAATGTAGGAGGGTAAGGTTGTAGCCTACGGTTCCCGTCAGTTGAAGACGCATGAGCGAAACTACCCGACACACGATTTGGAGTTGGCAGCTATGGTCTTCGCCTTGAAGACATGGCATCACTATCTGTATGGTGAGCATTTCGAGGTTTTCTACGATCACAAGAGCTTAAAATACTTTTTTTCACAGAAGGACTTGAACTTGCGCCAGCGACGATGGATGGAGTTGTTAAAGGATTATGATTTTGATTCACAGTATCATCCAGGGAAGGCCAATGTTGTGGCCGACGCTCTCAGCGGGAGGTTTCATGGGTCGTTAGCTTCAGTGGTTATACGTGAGTGGGACATTCTTGCAGATGTTGGGGAGTTTGATTTGTGACTCAGGGAGATCGCGACAGGTGTCACCTTATTTTCTGTAGTTACTCGACCAGCGTTGATAGCACGTGTACTAGAGGTCCAGCGGATGGATCAAGAGGCTCATATGATACAAGACCGCGTTGCTAGTGGCGAGGAAACAACAAGCTGGATTGTGGGTTCTGATCAGAGTTTAAGGTTAGTTGGGAGGTTATTTGTGCTAGAGTCATGCCGAGCTGATATATTACGTGAGTGTCATCATTCTCGTCTTGCAGTGCATCCTAGAGGCATGAAGATGTACCATGACTTACGCCGTCAGTTCTATAGGACAGGAATGAAGCAAGATGTGATCTAGTTTGTTTCCCGATGCCTCACCTGTCAGCAGGTAAAGGCGGAACATCAAAGACCAGCAAGATTTCTATAGTCATTGCCTTTATCAGAGAAGAAGTTGGAGCATGTCACGATGGACTTTGTGTCAGGACTTCCTCGGTCACCTAAAGGACACGACGCCAAATGGGTTGTGATTGATAGGTTGACGAAGTCTGCACACTTTCTTCCCATCCGAGTGAAGGACTCTGCGGATAGACTCAGTCATTTGTATGTCAGAGAGATAGTTTGGTTG
>JAOTRH010102837.1:0-15802 GCA_034768845.1 Heliamphora exappendiculata
TCCACAATGGAAGATGAGTTTATTGCTTTAGATAAAGTAAGAAAAGAAGCAGAATGGCTTCACCAATTCCTAGAGGACATTCCAATGTGGTTAAACCTGTACCTGCAATTTGTATTTATTGCGACAGTCAATCGGCAATTGAAAGGGCACATAGTAATACGTATAATGGTAAGTTTCGATATATTCATCGAAGACATAATACCATAAAATAACTATTCTCTAATAGAGTTATCACAATAGACTATATAAAGTTAAAGGATAACATCGCAGATCCACTAACTAAAGGTTTAGCTAGAGAGCAAGTTAGTCAATCATCGAGGGGAATGGGTAAACAGCCTATAACTTAAAGAGTCATAATAACAAACACCCAATCTAGCTGATTGGAGATCCCAAGATCTAGGTTCAAATGAACAATTAAGTTGTGAATGATTCATGAGGATCACAACGAAGTAATCTCTCATATCCATTTCTAAGATAACACTATAATGATTCTTATATCTTAAAAATTCAAGTGCAGTATTACAGGATACTCTTAATAAGAAATCACCTATGTGAGTGTGAACTGGGCTAGTTCTATGAGAATGATAAGGCTAAATTTCTCTAGAGGACTCATGAAAACTAAGTTGTTCAGGGCCAAAATGAACACAATCATGAAAACCAAACGGTGTCTGGAAAGATTCTGTGTGATTTTCTATTTTTACTAATTTACACAAATGGCTGAATAGTTCAACACATCATGTTCACTGATTAGCCAGTAAATACGATAGAGTTTCACAAGGAAATGTTCAAAGCCATAAGCTACCTATCTCTATACGGAAGATTTTCGCTTGTATTCTCTTTTGTGTGTTTACATTTGCATTTACATTGGTTTATAGTCATTTCTCATTCATGTGGGGATTGTTAAAATTGGATTTTAATAATCTTATTTTGGCAAACTTTGGGCCAAAAAAAAACTAGAACCCATACGTTTTTTGAGTTAAGTCCGGGGTGCTACACGTTCTCCTCTACAAGGAGATGAATGACGTATATTTATTTGCTAAAATCAGATAAAATGTGAATGAGAAATCGATGTTCAAAATCGTTGCTTGAACACGGATTTGTTGGGTTTTATGGAATAGTGGTTCTTCAATCCCACATTAGAAGTTCATGAGGAACTTTGTAGGTATTTACAAGCTAGAGTTAGACAAAAGGGTGTGCTCCTTGGAGGTATCTAGTTTTGTAGACGGAAGATGACCTATCCAACAGTGGGTTCGACCCAAGTCACACACGCCCGTGCACACCGCTGTTCGTCAGACCGACTGGCCAGCCGAGCCAAGTGGGGCTCGAGCTTGGGTTGTGGGTCGACCCGGGTAGCTTATATTTTTGAAAAAAATTTATTTAAACTTTATTTAAATAATATTTTTAAAATTTGATTTTTGAGATTCGGTTATTTACTGTTATCCCACCGATTCTGAAGACCCAACGATTATTTTCTAGAATTGAGCGCTCGCAAAGCACTCGAGCGCCACTTGTCCAGAATAGGGCGCCCGCAAGACGCTCGAGTGCCACCTATTTAGTATTGGGTGATCGCGAGGCGTTCGCTGAGCGCTCGAGCACCAAGCTTCCCTGTGAACTCCAGTGTAGGGTGCTCGCAAAGCACTCGCGAAGCGTTTGAGCGCTGACGACGAAAAGTTGAACCTGTTCTGAACAGGTGCAGTGAGTTTTTCAGAAAGTCACTTCAAAGGCTATATAAACACTTCATTGCTGCACATTTTTGGCATCCAATATTTCTTCTTCTATTGCTTTCAAAGTGTGCAAGTCAAAAGTTCGAGAGTACAAAACACTTAACGGTTCGCTGTACCTGAAAATTAGAGTGCTTCTTCTCCGGGTGTAATTGTTGTATTCTATGATATTGATGTTTGTGAAGTCCATTAGCACCAGTGTGGGAGACGAATCTATCTTAAGGAGATAGTACTCAACACTAATTTCGATCTTCGATTTTATTTTGGTTTTGCGTCTATTCGTAAGAATTTATTTACAGTTTTTTTTTTCTGTATTTTCTGTTGTTCGTCACAGTACAATATCGATATTTTGTTTAATTTATCCATTATTTTGTTTAACAGACAGGGTTGAGCTCACAATAATTGAGGACTTGTAAGCCTAGCTCCACAAATTAGATGTCTGGGTTTGATACAGATGCCATTGGGTTAGAGTTTGTTGGTTTAAATCCTTACAAACCAAAATGTAAAAATAGTACTACTGACAGTACCCAAAAAAAAGGCTCTACACAATCATCATTATAACTACAATTTTGTGGCTGGCTTAATAGGTAAAACCAAATACATCATGAGAACAAAACTCAAATCCATAACTTATGTTCATGCTTGAAAGGATCATTAAGTTGACTACTACCCACACGAGCCATCTAAAATTTCAAAAAATTCAAAATACTTTCATTTTGCACATCTTATTACTTATATAGAAGATGAAACTACTTATTTATCTCTACCAAACTCTATAATAAGTGAGAGACTTGTGCACCTAATACCATTTTTTTTGTTTTGTTTAGAAATGAAATTTTAGAGTAGATTGCTCAAAATGTTTTACATTTTAGTACATGTTGGACTCTACTTTCTATTAAATTATATATATATACACACACATACACCAACCAATTGCCTGTATTTAAAAGTTTTTTTTGATAAAATATGACCATAATCTTAAATTATGCATATAATGCTAACTAATTAAATTTAGAAACATGTGGAAAATTATTTTATCTATATATAATTCGAAACTAATTTTTTTATATTTTACTTGACAAACTATAAAATTCTCAAAATAGTGACAAAATTATAAACTAAACTTTTAATTTTCTTTTATTTTTATTTTGTTAATTTTTCAGTCAATTAAGTTAGAATTCAAAAATAATCTTTATATTTTAGGAAGTAAAATTCATTTCCATAAGAATTGATTTGCCATCAATCAAATTTAGCTTTATCTTTGTTAATTTTTTGTTAAACCAACCTTGATCTTAGAACTTTAATCAGTGTGTATATATATATATATATATATATATATATATATATATATCAATCATTCAACGCTCATAGAGAGAGAGAGAGAGAATACATTTTGCGAGAACTAAACTTAACTATAAATTTGAAATAAAATATATCTCAACCGTTTAAAATAGTAATACGGAGGACATTTTAAGAAAACAAAGCTCCTTTATTATATAGATTTCTAATCTCTTTCTCCTTCATATTTTTTGTTTTCACATTTGATATACTCTTAACCTTTCTCAAAGTAGGCTTTGCATTATGATTAAATCTACTTTACACTTGTGGTTTTAGTTGGGTGCGAATCACCCCTTCATTTTGAAATAATTCTTGTTTATTTGTCGTTAACGAAGTTAGCTGCGCAATTTAATCCATTAATTATAGAGATTTATGTGGTTATTTCAAAATGAGAGAGGGGTAAACTAAAATCACATCGGATAAAGTAGATTTAATCTTTTGCATTATGCATGCATGTGTGTTTGATATTTATGTAAACTTTGAATTTAATAATAAAGGCATCGTTTAGGTAGAGATTTAAAGTAGACTTATTTTGTTTTAGCATAAAACAAAAAAAATAAAAGCTTTGGATATTTATTTAGCTACTTTGATTAATTACCATTTCGCTTAAATAACTTTTAGTCTTTTAATTTTTTTTGCTTATTAATTAAAATATATATATATATATTTTTAAAATATCATATTTTTCAGTATATAATCCTTTTTATCAAAGAAACCGTATTTTTAAAACCTAACTATCGAAATTTATCAAATAAAAATTATATTGAATATGAAATTATGTGAGCATAAAATTTTTTTTTTCACAACAATTTTAAATCACTTTGAGTTATTACTTTTGTTTTATTTGCTTATTTAGCACAAGGCTCTTAAAATTATACTAAATAAATTTTTTGTTTATTTTGTTTAAGATTATTTAAAATAAAATGTCACCTTTAAGCAGGATTATCAAAACCAAAAACCCAACCCAAATTAATTTGGACAATGTCTAGCCTCTTTAAAAAGGGGCTTCATCCCTTAAATTGTGGGCTCCCAAAGAGTTTGTTGTGTTTACTCCCTGGATCTTTTTTTATAGAACCCAAAAGACCCATACTAGTGTGGTGTTTAGTATTTTATTATCTTTTTCCAAAGTAGTAGTAGATTTTTTGATATAAACCTTAAAGAGCTCATTTATTATTTCTATTTTATTCTTCTTCTTTTTTTTATGTTGAGTGTGTATTTTTAAAGTGGGATGATCATAACATAAATTGGGAATGCCTATTCTTTTTCACAACTTAAGAAATGAGTATTTTATTTTAACATAGAATTATAATACTCAACACACTATTACCGTTATTGGCACAACCATCGTTGCCACTATCACAACCAACCATCGTCGCCCCCCTCACTACCACGGCTATTGTTGTCACCACTATTACGGCAATCACCACCATCACAGCTATCACTATTTCTACCACCACCAATGTTACCACCGTCACCGATACTAAAACCACCACAACTATTAACACCATCATTTTTAAATTTGCAACCAAACACAAGAAAATGTTTATTTATGAAAAGTATTTGTTGTTCCTAAAAAAAACATTTTTTATTGAAACAAACGGAGCGATAGCTTGCTAATTTTTTTGCATTTCATTTCATTCTATTAAATTAAGGTTCCAAACATAGAATGAAAAAAAGTCATTTCTTTTATATGTCATTTTATGTGGCAACCAACAGTAGAATGAGATTAAACATTCCATTTCATTACACATTTTATTCTATTTCATTCAACCTTTCATTACATCCTCACCTTCATTTTATTTCAACATTACTCCATTCATGCCTACTAAGCAAGATGTAAGAATTCTTTAAGCAGAATAGAACCAATTGGAGAATAAATTCACGTAGCCAACAGCATGTCTTTTATGTTTGAAATGTCTAAAAATTTAACTTTTTTTAAATAAAAAAAAAAGTTTGTCCTTATTGAAATTTTGAAAATTTCATATTAACTCTTTTACATTAATTTCTCTTAGTCAAAAAAGTAAAAATAAATAAATTTTTTTTAACCAAAGTATGAAAAAAAATCCAAAAGACATTGCACCTCTACTATCTCGAATTCACTTATGTTATATAGAAACGCCCCCCTCTCTCTAAAAAAAAAAAAAATATTATTAATATATTTTTTAGATAAAATTTATTATTTTTATAAATATTAATACACTTTTTACAATATCAATATACTTTTTTTTGATATCTCTGAAAACTAATTTATATATACTTCGATTAATTTTTAAAAAATTAATTTCACAATCAGCTTAGTAAATGACTTAATGAAAATCAAAATAAAACTTTATATGAACTAATTTAAAAAGATTAATTTTTTTTAAAAACGAAGCAAAGTCTCGATATACATTTTAGCTCTCTTATTAAACTTTTTTTTTGGGTTACTTGATTTGAAACACTCACTACGGGCCTGATTGGTGAATTCAATTTTTTTTTGACTTTTTAGCTAAAAATATAAAAAAAACTAATATCATTTATTTGGCAAAATAATTAAAAAGTCAAAAAGTCAAAAAACTAAATCAAAGTATTAATTCTCAAGATACTCTATTCAAACTTTTACCGATTCTAAAAAATAATTATACCTTAATTTGATAACTTATTTACTGTTAATATCAACTATATATAATCGTTATAGTTAATTATATAGAAAGGCAATGCTAAGGCTTACTTTTTAACCATTCGACTAACTTTAAAAAACAAGCTTAAAAGGTAATTTATCCAATAATTTAATTTAAATCTAATTTATTTTTTGGCTAAAAACACAAAAAAATAAAAAAAAAATATTGTTAAATTATTAGCAAAAATATTGTTAAATCTTTAGCAAAAATATTAATTTTTTTGTTTTCAGGTAACTTTTAAAATTTAAGTAAAAAAATATCTAAAAAAGAAAAACTTTTCAAGTGACCAAACAAAACTCTGGCCTCTTTAGTTAATTCGAAAGAGTCTAAACCCTTCTGAAGTAGCATTCCAATGTTTTGTCCAGATTTTAAAAAATGGTAAATTACACTAACTTTTTCTGAGGTTTTTAGTTAAATACGGTCAACCCCACTCAGATGGATAAATTACAATGACACCCATCAGCAATTAACGCCATTAACAGAACTGATAAAAAGATCAAAATATCCCCAAGTATTAAACGGAGGTCAGTTAGGGTTTGGAAGAAAAAAAAAAAGAAAGACAGAGTAAGACGAAGAAGAAACGGCGCCCAAACCCCCTACTCCACCACGCTGCTGCCGGCGCCGTTGTAGCCGGCGCCGTTGTCCCCCCCACCGCGCCAGCTACCGCTGCCGTTCACGCCATCCACCGTTGTCGCCGTCGTTCTCTCTCTCTCATCTCTCTCTCTCTCTCTCAAATTGCAAATCCTGACCCCCAAGATCATGCTCAACAGCGCCGGCACCGTTGTCATCGTCGTTCACGGTGGTGACTGTGGTTGTGATAAACATACATACATACATATATATATATATATTTAGAGAGAGAGAGAGAGAGAGTTAGAGAAAGGCCGTGAGAGAGAAGGAAGGGATGGGAGAGTCCGGCGACGACGTCGGTGTGTGCAGCGGTTGGGGGTTCCAGCACCGGTTCTTCCTCTTTCTTTCTTTTTTTTTTTGAGCTATTACACTCACAATCAATTGTAAAATACAAATTATTTCTCGATCGACAACGTTCATTATCTTTTTGACGACCTAACGCTGCTAGTGAATGGCTTCGATCGCCGAAAAATTATTTTGAAAAATTCAAAATCGTAATATTATCGTTGTATAAACTTTATAAAAAAAAAAAAGAAATAGAATTCTGTGTTGAGGGGCAAAATGAGAATAGAATGATCGACAACGTTCATTACCCTTTTGACGACCTAACGCAGCAAGTGAACGGTTTCAATCGCTAATAAATTATTCTGGCGAATTTAAACCAAAAAATTATTATTTTAGAAATTTTATAAAAAGAAAAAAAAATCACTGCTGGGGGCAAAATGGGAAAAGATTTTATGACACAAACGCTCACAGACGGAACCCTAATGATTTGGGATTGACTGTAACAACATTTAAGTCTGTAAGGGAGGTCAGTGTAATTTGTCCATCTAAGTGGGGTTAACTGTATTTGACCAAAATCTCAAATAAAGTCAGTGTATTTTACCCTTTAAAAAATCAATAAATTAATAAAGAACTTCATTTTCAAATGAATAAAACATTTATTTTTTAAACTAAATGATCAAATTCCCTACATTGATTAGAATCAATCATTGCTAATTTGATTATACCTCTAATGCTCCCTTTCTTGCATGCGTAGTTAGGATGAGATCACCATTATTCTTTTTATTTTCTGTCACATACATCTTTTTAATCTCCTTTTCACATATATAATAATTCACCACTCCATCATATGCTAAACCATACAATATCATGAAACAATATACAAGAAAATCATCACCTATTCTAGTCCTTGTTAGGAGTTTAATTAGGGTCCGAGATCTGTGGGCCGCCCAAATTCGTTATCGTAGCAGGCCGGTATAAGCAAGTTCAATTAGTGGAGTTAGATTCCTTACCAACCTTAGAGGACTTTGCGTCCCAATGTTTATCTTCCGAGCATGAACTTGCATTTTCAATATCGAGTATCGAACTTGGTGAGAGATTCGAGTGCTCATCTTCCAAGTGTGGATTTGCTTTTCTGATGTTTGTTTGGTGCTCGTAATTGATTTCATTCATGGATTATGTTTGATCTTCAATGAAAGAAATGCTTTAGGTGGGACTCGCTTTAAGGTTGCGCGAACTTTTTTCCATTTTGGTCTTTCAGTCTGTATGCATCCACGCCTGTTGTTGAGACTATTTTATATAGGCCGTCCAGGTCTGCCCTAGCTTGCCATCTCCAAGCTTGTTTTCGCCTTGGAGCACGTTCTTCAACACCGGGTTCACAGGTGAGTACCTTCTCATGTTCACCTTCTGGTTATAATATCGGGTCAGGCGCTTCTGATAGTCTGCAACTTGATAAAGTTTCTTCATTTCTCCGCCAGGTTCAAGTCCCCTGCTAACACCTGATCATTTGTCTTATCATCGAATGCCTGCGTCTTGATTGTAGGCAACCATATTTCGAGTAGGATGACGCCTCTAGTCGTAACCTATAGAGTAGAGTGTTTCCCTCCATTGGGCTCTACAATGTGGTTTGATACATCAAGAATGCTGTTGGGAGCTCATCTACCAATCGTCCATTTTCTTTGTCGAGCCTCTTATTCATTCTGTCTAGGGTCGTCTTGTTTGTTGCTTATGCCTACCATTTCTCTATAGATAAGCGAGAGTGGATAAGTAGCTCGGAATGCTAAGGGTTTGGCAGAGTTCCCTGTATGTCTTGCAGTCGAACAGAGTCCCATTGTCTGAAATTAGTGCATTAGGTATACCAAACCATGTGGTGCTCATAGAAAAATTTCTTAACATTCGTGTCTGAAATGTGCACCAACGGCTTATCCTCTACCTACTTAGTCAAATAGTTTGTAGCTACCACCATCTATCTCTTATTCCTTGAGTTTTTTTGGCAAAGAACCTACAAGATTCAACCCTCAGTGTGCAAATGGCCAAGGGCTTGTTATAGAGTCCAATTCCTTGGCAGGTAGGTGCCTAAGTGGTGCGAACTTCTGCACGCTTTGCATTTTAAAACATATGTTGTATCTTATCTCATGCTCAACCACTAATACCCTTGTGTCAATGCCCTATGTGCCAAGGAGCATCCCTAGTATGTTTCTGCAAATTCCTTCATGAAGTTCAGCAATGAAGCTCTCGATTAGGGCAGGGTACACACATTTTATGTAAGGCCCAAAGTAAGATTGGATGTACAAAGATCCATTCTGCCCAATCCAAAAGCACGATGCCTGATTTCTCAATTGATGTGCTTCTTTGTTGTTTTCAGATAGCTTATCATCTTTTAAGAAGATCGCAATCAGATCCATCTATCTAGAACCACGGTCAATGTGGCAACTTGCTCCCTTTACCATTCATTCGTTGCTTGATTTGTCCATAAGAAGTGTGGGAATGGTTGTTCTAGTGCCTTGTCTGACCGCCGTGGAAAGCAAGACTAAGCGGTTGGCATGGCATTGTGTTCTATTTTCACTGTAGTTTCTACGTGCCTTCATTCCCTGAGGTGGTTGCTTTTTTTTCCTTCTTCATCATGCTTTATTCATTTCAAGCAAATACGAATTTCATTTAAGATGGTCATGAACCTTCTCGACATCTAGATTGCAAATGAATCGTTCTTATCCTTTAGGCAACCACGAGTCTCTACACTCATTGCCAACAAAAAAAAGCAACCAAAAACTCGCAACCTTCCATAAAGGCATTCCAAGAATCAAATATCATTGCATAAAGAACTCCTTTCACTTGTTTCACCAGGAATTTTAACAACTTGTACACAATACCAATTAAACAAATAGGTCTATAAGTCACGTATATCCTTTGCTCCATCTTTCTTAAGAATCAATGCCACAATTGAAGCATTTAGACTTCTTTTAAAAGTAGAGAACACATAAAAGTGACTCATCGCACTTCCTAACAAGCCATTCTGTAGTAGTGGGACAAAGGGCTGGGGATTAAGGATTGAGGGTTGGTTATTGCTCTTGTCTCCTTTCCAAGTGTTGTATATCTCATCATGTCCCTCTTAAAAATCTGTTCTAGTTTGACTAGCTTTGATTCTAACGGATATAGCCACAAATTTTTTGTGATGGTAGGATATGGTTTTGAATGAGTGATGGGGACGATGTATTGGCACGGGTCGAAAAGATTGTTATGTGTAGATAAGGTTAGGTAATTCCATGCTTGAAAGATGAGCATTGGAATCACCAAGCCTAGTACTGAATCTTTGAGTATTGAAAAAGCAAGTCCATGCTTAGTAGAAGAGCACTAGAAGCACCATGTTTGAAACTCAAAAAAGCAAGTAAATACTCAAAAAGCGGGCTAATAGAGCAAAAGAAAAGATTCACCCACTGGACGATGAATCGTGAAGATTGCCAATGAAAAGCATGTACAATAAAAAAAAGATAAGAACTAAAAACACAGACCATATGGTAAGGGAAATTCATAAGATGAAACGTAATATCTTCATTAATAACAGCGAAACAAGTTTACAATATAGCATAGCAAAATTCTATCCCAAATGAAACAATATAGCAGAGTAAAGTTCATTTGAACTTGGAAAAAATAAAAGAATCAAGAACTGGACATGAGGGTTCCTCTCACTCCATCAAGTAACGCGCGTAGAGGATAAACATGACATATAGAGCCCCAAACACAACAATTCTTGGTGTGCATCCAGATGTAAATGGATCCAATCCTGTTTAAATGTCATAAATTGCCCAAGATGTTTGGAGCAAAACTTGGTAATTTACTACCAACCCTTGCATAACCAGCCATTCAACAAATACCCAAGTCTTTCTACACTCATCATCATGACGAAGAGATAAGAAAAGCCTTGGCCAGACGTTGCGAGCCTTGCCTAAATAAGACTTTTGCATTGCGACAATTGCCTAAACAAGAAAAAAAAACTCAGTCTTCCACCTCCGCACCACTTTCAGAGTCAATCTCCGAGACATGAAAGTGCTTGAACAGCTTGCGACAGGTTTTGTACAAGCTCAATAATTCTAAAACACATGAGACCTTTAGGGTTTCTAATCACCCGTACTTAAAACTATAGTTTTTGAAGTTCAAAGCCAACTCAGTATACTGTTAAACCATAGTTAACTCCACTTCCTAAAGAGAAGCCTTACGTCCTGCTTGGAAACTACAAACATAGTCGTTCTTCTCCCTAACAACAAGACCCAAATTCTAAACGTATGTCCGTCCCCCGACCTCAGCACTGGCTATGCGCCTCCCAATAATGAACCTCTCATGCAAGTCTACTATAATGGTGGCCTCTTTAATAGCATCGCTCCAAGCCTTATCGAATTCTTGCGCAGCCTGATCATAAGAGCCAAAGTGTAGTCACCCTTATTGGGTCAGTCTGAACCGCTTAGAGACCATGATCCAACGTTTGGTTTTCTCTACTTGCTTCTTAGCCTTAATATCCCTTTTTTTCGTAGCCTTAGCTTGAATACAGAATTGTTTGGTGTGCTTCTAGGTGGCCCAGACCCCTGCTATAAAATCTGAACATGTTTCTCATGATCCCTTTGATTCCTAATCAAGTCTCATAGGTGTAGTCTAGCATTGTATAACTCGAACTGGCCCAAGAGGGAATAGTAGATGCCTCATTGGAACAAGTCACGAGGCACTAGGGTGTTGACCTCGGCTTGAACCTCGGACGACATCATGGTCAAAACTAGGTCTACAGAAGGCTTAGGCTCAGTCGAAAGAGAATGTTGGGTAGATTTAGTGCTCCAAGCGGTCAGACGCTTGGGGACAGGCTCGTTAACATCCTACAGCACCACTAATTAGCCAGAGCAATTGTATATCGTCAAGAGCATTGAATCACCAACAACTATCATGAGGAAATAACCGACAAAGGTTCAACTGACAAAATAGAGGTCACCCATTTGATAAATAAATGGTCCATTTCTTGAATCTCCGGGGGCAAAAAAGAGAACCCTAATGCCCTAGCCCTATATTTAGTTGCCCTTTGGACAAGTCTCTGAGTTAGGTCGAATGACTCTCCACAAGTCTAAACGTTGATCATTGCAGGAAAAAGGGGCTCTTCGTGAGAAGTTCTTCTCAAGAATAAGCCCCTCCGTCGAGAGCTTGGCCAAATACTTCAAGGACCAGGACTGATAAAGCCTTCTGTCAAAGTTGTATACTAAAAATATTGAATTTTATTTGGTTTTAGTATTTAATTTTATTTTTAATAAAATTATTTTTCTATTTTATGATAATCTTTATGAGCAATAAACATAATATAATTTTTTTAATATTATACATGATTGTCCTTTATTTTATACAGTATTTAATCTGGTGTGTAGTGTATGACTTGCACACAGAAGACCAGATTATAAGTTCTTACTGAATATAAGTTTTTGTTCACAGTTTAAATGGAATTGGACAAACCATCCGTACGACTGTAGCACAGAGGTTTAGTAAGTTTGTCTTGATTACGAGTAATAGATAATAGCATCGTCTATTATTCTAACTCTGTATACTAGTAAACTTTGTGTGTATTGAATATGACCACATTTGGGTAATTAATTTTATACTGACTATATAAATTAATTTACATCACAAAGTTATTATGAGTCCTTATACTCTTAATCCTAAAATAATTATTATTTGCGTATATTTAATATTTATTATTTTGATTCATTAGATGGTGCGATCTTTTATGAGTCAATAGTCCTAGTGAGTTGGATAGCGGGATTAATTATATGGTGAATATTAATTATTGATAGAATCAACATCTCGATTGTTCGGGATTGTCGATATACCCTTAAGAAAGTTTATGAGTTTTAACCAGAGCAAACCCTACAGGTGAATTTAATTATTTGACCGACAAATAAATTAAGCAGAAGGGTTTAAGAAATTTTAAGAAGCCGATTAAATTAAATTGTCAGTAATTAAATTTAATTGATGGGTATCGAAAATATTAATGTGAGGAGATAAGTTAAGAATTTAATAACATAAGCTCAAATAATTGGATTTGAGGATATGGTTAATAGTGCAATTACGATTCTTTTGTAGTATGAATTGTAATTTATATTTTTATGAAATTGCCTCAGGGGCAGGTGAATTTTTATAATTACATTACAAACACAAGTCATATTTACTCTACAGGTTCCTGCTATAACTCTATATATATACAGTTATGCTAAACATAAATCATAATTCTATTAGAGGTAAAATTGCCAAGATTATTATTTTTGTAAACGATTTTTTCAAAAAAATTAACTGGACAAGCAAATGCTAAAATGGCCCCCAGATAAAACTTTTGACGTCAAACGATCAAAATTAAAACTTGTGCAGCCAAAGTTAATTTAAAAGAATACCTTTTACCGGTCAAATCTTCAATTACATTTTTTATTCCGAGTTAAAACTCCCATCAGACCTTCTACTGTATTCTCTTATGCGATTCCCGAATATAGTGTCGGCTATAATCCTCCAAGAACTCATACCGGTAGAACCTGGATAGTTTTAGTCTCGAAGACAAGTTATAGAACGGGTTCAGCCTACCCACATATTTATAGGGCTACTGTAGGGACCTGTGAAGTAATTAGGAGTAAGACTTCCAGTGGAATACAAACGCCGATCAACGATTTTTTCAATTAAGCAAATCTCATAGCGGTATTTGCAATTATGAATAAATTGCAGCGATTTTTACAATTTTTATAAAATACTAAATTACAGTTCACACCACTAAAGAACTATAATTGCACTCTGACCCATAATCTCAAAACCTTCTTGCATTGAGCTCCTGTTATTAAATATTTAATATTTTTTCCCACATTAAGATTTTCGATACTCACCAATTAAATTTAATTACTAATAATTTAATTTAATCAGTATTTTATAATTTTTTAAACTATTTCGCTTAACTTATTTGACCGCCAGATAATCAAATCCACATGCAGGGTTTGATCCGGTCAAAATTTATAAGTTTCTTTAAGCAGGTATTGTCAATCCCGATCTTTCAAGACATAGATTCTATCAATAATTAATATTTATCATATCAATAATACCGCTATCCAATTCTTCAAAAATATAGACCCATATAAGATCGCACCATCTAATGAATAAAAATAACGAATATTAAATATACGCAAATTAACAATTATTTTAAGATTAAGAGTATAAAAACTATTCATAATAATCTTGGATTGCGAATTAATTTATATAGTCAGTATAAAATGACACTACAAGAAAAAAGACTATAGTGACAAAAAAAATAGTGACAAACATAAATTCGTCACTAAATGTAAGTATTTAGTGACAAGAATAAAAATTGTCACAAAAGTACTTAATACATGTATTTTTGTAACAAAACCATCTTTGTCACATAGATATTGTCACTAAAAACATGGTGGAAAATGAAAATTGGCACCAAGAAATATTAGTGACAACAAATTTAGTGGCAATAAAAAAATTGTCACAAAAAAACTATTATCAGTGACATATGTTTTACTTGCTACTAAATCACATTATACGAACATTTAGTGACAACACGAAGAGTTGTCGCAAAATATCTAATTGTGTTTAGTGATAAACATTTAATTTTTGTCATTAATAATAATTTGTAACCAACATAAATTTATCACTAAAAATAGGTGTGTAGTGACAACAATATGAGTCGTCACTAAAAAGTAAAAATTGTGATTTTTGTGATAATTTTTTGTTTGTCACATAAATGTTGTAGCTAAATGTGTGGTGGGTAAACAAAGTTTGACGCCAATTTTTTAGTGACAATATTATTAGTGATTTTTCAAATTTAGTGACTAAAAGTTAGTAATTATTAATGATGATATTTTGTCATTGTCACTAAATAGTGGCATTGATTTTAGTGACATCCAACAATCATGGCTAAAAAGAAGGTCCAAGTCTAGGGGTCAAGGTAAGGGTCGGGAGTTAGGGACCAGGGGCTGTGGGTTAGTGTTGGGTTTTGGAGTTTAGGCCCAAGGGCCTGGCGCTAGGGGCTGATTTTTAGGGTTTGGGGGTTCGAGGTCAGGGGTCAAGGGTTAGGGGTCGGGAGTCGGGGGCTAGTGGTCCAAGGGTTGGGGGTTGGGGTCCGAAAGTTGGGTGTACAGGGTCGAGGGTCAACCATCGAGATTCGGGTGTCAACGGTCAGGGTCGGGGACGAGGGTTGGAGGTCGAGGGCCGAGGTTAAGGGCCTGAGGCTAGGGGTCGGGCCTCAGGGTTGGAGTTTAAGGGTTCCAAAGCTAATTCTCAAATATTGTTCTGTTTACATGTTGAGCTTTTTCTCATCCTTTTGAGATCCCAATAAGTAAATATTTGTTAGTGGGATTGTAAAACACCCAATAAGTATTTATTAAATGGATTGTAAAACACTTAACGGTGTAATGACTTACTCTATTCGTGTAAAACTAGGCTCATTGTACGTCTAGATCTTTTAATTGGTCAACCTTGTGTCTATTTTTATTATCTGAAATGTTCACATTTTAGATTTAGTAAAATTGATTATCTACAAAAGTAAATTAATCAATTACGAAATTCAAGTTTTATGAACAATTTTGTATAAAACAAAAAAATTGAATCATCGAAATAGCTAATAGTATGCCCAGCGAAAATAGTACAATCTAATTAGTAAAACACCAAATAATTATGTGGTACAGGTATTGTAAACTTCTGTTACGATTATGTAAAATTAAACTTGTTGTCTCGTTTTTTAGTAGATCCATTATTTAGTCTATTTTCATAATCTAAGCCGTTCATATTCTAAAATTAGTGAAATAGATTATTTAAAAAAATTCAAAATTAATCAAATAAAGGTAATCAAGTGTTTCGAATAATTTGATATGAAAGAACGAACGCTTATTATTAAAATAACATCCATCGCCCAACTTTTTTACATAAAATTAATCTAAACATATGATTATCTTTATCCAATTGATCTATGTCTTTTGTATTAGTGAACTACTAGACGAACTTTAAAATATTAACGATTTAAGTCATTAAAATGGTGTCAATAATGGGCCAAATACGAGAATCCAAATTTGCTAAGGAAAAAGAGTTAGCGTCCTAGTGAAACAACTCTTCTTCCCGCTTTATGGATCACGTCCTTTTAAAACAGGC